>OMNM01000189.1:0-24270 GCA_900302745.1 Parablennius parvicornis
TACTGTATTCTCTTGAATTTATTGTAGGGTAAATGGCGCACATTTATACAATATAAAAAATTCATAAATAAAATAAATGAATGACAACATTATGAAGCACATTGATCCGGTCTACATGAAGATGCAAATACAGTCAAAATGGAAGTATTTTGACAAACAGGTTTGTAAAACACATGTTCCATTTGGAGTTAACAAAGAAGAATAAATGACTGGACGGTCCCACAATCAATTCAATAATGCATCTTCATTTGATTTGTTTATCCACTGTAGTTACAGAAGGATAGAATCTTTACAATATAAGCGGATCAAAGTTTTTACGCAGTTGTTTCTCCTCGTTTCTCTGCAGGTATGCGTATCCTGGTCAACCTGCTGCTGGACACTCTGCCCATGTTGGGGAACGTTCTCCTCCTCTGCTTCTTTGTCTTCTTCATCTTCGGCATCATTGGGGTGCAGCTGTGGGCGGGGCTTCTGAGGAACCGCTGCTACCCGATGGAAAACTTCACGCTGTGAGTCACTGCCAGCACTGTGTCAACTTGTGGCAAAATAAACAAAAACTAACAGTGTGAGTTGATGTAACTCCTAGGGTGTTAGGCCTCATTTACACCGTCAGAGTAATTCGACTCAATTCCGTTTTTTTTGCTCTTAGGTGGCAAAAATCAGATATGACAACGCAACAAAGAAAATAGTCACATGCATTCATATATGTGGAGACCGGATACAGCCTTTATTTACGTGGAAATAAATAAATAAATCAGATATCTACCATGTATATGCCAATGCAACCGCCGTGTAACCAGGCTGATCAGATTTCTTTTACATTTTTTATTGTGATCGAATCTGCAGCCATCTATCATATTTCGTCACACAGCGAAGACATTTTATGGAGGCTATCCAACAGGAGGAAGTAGAGGTCCCATGACTTCTGGTTGAAATAATTGCTGTTCCTGCATATTATCCAATTCTGATTCTGGAGATTTTTCAGGCACTTTACCATTAGCATCAAACATATGTCCTCTATTTTGTTTTTTTTGGGGGGGGGCTTTGCAGTTGGCACTTTTTTCATAAGTAGCTTGAAGTTTATAAGCACTACAAGTACACATGCACAGTGTTTCTGACAATGTAGACAAGTGTAATTGCAAGATTCAGATGTGGGTCACTTGATAAAATACGTGAATCACACACTGAAAAAAAAAATGGATTCAGGCATCAAATCTGTTATGGCCATCAAGACTCGCAGTATAAATGTGGCACAAGTCTGTCAGAGTTTGTGTCACATATACAGACTTCCATTAAACCTTTTTTTCCCTGTGCCTTTATGTGAGTGCAGAGTGTGTGAGTTTGAACAGATCCTTCACCTTTCCTTTTATTACCTGCCCTCTTTCTGTGTGACTCCAAAAGATTAATTACACCATCTAGTCAATGCACTGATATTTCCATGGAGCAAGAGAGACAGAGGGAGGGAGAGAGAGAGATAGAGAGACTAAAGGCTTGCTCTGTATCTCAAGAGCTGATATAATGAGCTTGATTACGATCCCAAATTTGCACAAAGCAAATATCATGATCGCAGAATCAAATCTGCCGCTTAATTAAAAACCTCTGACAAACTGTGTCAAATTGCTAACATTGTTTTTGAGGACTTACAGAGATTCTAGCAATTGTGTGGTTTCTAAAGCTAGCTTTGGCACATGAAATGCAAGGAATCAGACCACTAAATGTGTCGGCTACATCTGTTGGTTGATGCACTGGATGATCATAGAGAAATATTAGCAGGATTACAAATAACAAGGCCTGTTGTTTACGCTACAGTATTAGTCACAAGACAACAATTTTCTTGTAAACAGGCTTATTGATTTTTTTCAATATTTTTGGTGGGGTATTTATATTTTCAGCCAGATTCATTTATTTCTCATACTTGGCTAACAAAGGTGATTTGGATTTTGATTAAAAGTCAAACCATTGGTTAAACAAGGCAAGTTGATTTATATAACTCCACTCAGACACAGAAAAAAAGAGCAGAAATGTGAGTCAGAAATGCATAAAAAGAAGAATAAAGAAAAATGTTTGGTTTGAAATAAACTCTTGCAATATTTTGTCAGATGGAAGTAAGCTTAATAAATTATCGTATTGGGCCCCATTTAAACTACAATGTTTTCAAGTGAACATGGAAAACCTGCAGAGCATTTTGGGTGCCTGTTTACACAACAACTGTGCTCGGAGCCACTGAAAAGAGGAACTTTTTGAAAATGCTCCAACTTCATGTAAACGAGGGAAAAGTGAACTGTGGTGAAACCACGGCTGTCATAAAAAGTTTTTCTATACATGCACAAGTAGATGGGTAATAGCAATGGTGGCCTCCGGACTGGCCATTAAGAGTGGTCTAACTTGGTTGTCTGTCTGTATACTTCCCATTGTTAAGGTATATATTGTATTGTTCACTGTATGCAGGTGTGTGTAGTTTCATTATAAAAACAACCAACAGCTCACACTAGAGGCACAACAATAAAACTACAACATTTTCAGCATTTTCATAACATTGCAGTGTAACAAAATAATCTTTTCTTGGACAAGCATGCAAAAACAAAGCTTTTTCACTTGAAATCTTGTCATGTAATCAGGGCCTTAATTTAGTTATTGAGTTTGAGGTCTGAATCTACAGTTACACCCAGATATCTGGCTTGATTTGTCGCCTTTCCAGACTTGTGAGTCAGACTGACTGCCTTTTCTCTTCGGTGCCAAAAACAGTACGAGCAGTGGGCCTGTTGTTGGCTCTTTGGGGTCCGGCCTTGTTTGCGGGCGGCCAGCTTCACATGGTGTTATACTATGAATCAGACAACAACAAAAGTATTTCATGATTCTGATTGTTGTACCATAGAAAAACAAAGAAACACTGATCTGTGTAGTTCTGACATTAGCCCATATTTTTTATTTTTTTGTAAATTTGGGGGTAGATCTGAGACAAAGGGGTTTTGAAATTGCTGTTTAAAAGCCATCTGTCCTTGTGCGTTAAATTTCCTGGACACAATGAAATGTAAAAAGGCAAATTTTGTTTTTTGTTGTAGCTTCAGAACAAAATATATGAGATGGCATAAAAATAGAAATGCTGTCTGTCATAAACACCCATCCTTTCAATGAAGAAGTTTAATAATATTAAAACCACTTCCATAGACAATTAGCCGCTTTCGCGGGATGCCATATATTTTATATGTTTATGATATTCAATTATATTACTCATTCAAACCCGAAGAGAGCAACAAACTATCAATTTTAAATGACTGTTTGCAGGCCATTGAAATCTGGATGTCTGACAAATGTGTTCATATAAATATGAGCAAAACATAACATGTGTCTTTCTCACATCTTCGAACCTACAATTACCCTACGTTTTTTAAGTTTGTACAAGTTTGTGTCAAGTTCCTATTTTTCTGTCCCTACAGTCTGTGTGCTCGGCGCCAAGCTGCTTTAAAACACTCCCTGTGCAGACACAGATGGAGAAGTCACAGCTGCCAAACATCCTGTTCACACCATGACTCTCCAGATGTGTCAACTCGTTGTGACTTGTTATTGTTTCTCCTCAAGTTGACTTTCCGCAGCAGGTCAAAAAGGACCGTTAGGCTACAGGGGAATGTAACGCTGTCCGTTCCTGAAGAGAATACCATTAGGACAAGAAAAACGATTATTCGATTCTTGGTTTTGTGGTTTCCACAGAGCTTTTTTTTCTGACGGTTTCTCCCTTGGAGTAACTGTGGCTCAGTCGGTAGTTGAGTAGTTTGCCTCACAATCGAAATGTTGTCGATACCCCATTTACCTCTGTCTGCATGTAAAAGTGTTGTTTAGCAAGACATCCATTGAGAGCAATTTTTGGTTTAGTGTCTGGAGTTCATTTGACACTTGAGCACATTGCATGACAACTGCTTACATTGGTGGTTGAATGAATGAATGTGAATATTATAAACCACGTTGGGGGCTGTTAAATCAGTGGGAAAATGCTGTCTCTTCTGTGTCTTGCACGTCACCAAATGTTGTGCACATAGACAACTACCGTAATTGCCGGGCCATAAACCGCAGTTTTTTTCAAGCGCTCTGATCCCTGTGGCATATATTAAGGTGCGCTTTATATATGGGTTTTACGGTAATGGGCTTGATGCTGCCATCTTCTACTTCTGCATATAGATATATGTTTTGAACCCCTCTGCTTCTCCAAAACTTGCCCTAAAAGTGATATTTCTGCTCTTCGTGACGGCCGTGGATGGTGCTTAAAGCTAAACACACACACACGCGCGCGCGACGGACGCCGCTGCACGCATGCACGCTCGCACGCACACAGGCACACATGCACACACAGCGCTGTGCACCTGCAGCTTATAGTCCAGTGCGGCTTATATATGTACTTTTTTTTTTTTCTTCTTAAATTTTGCGAGTGCGGCTTATATTCAGATGTGCTCTATAGCGTGGGAATTACGGTACACACCTGTGGTGGCTCTCTTAAAACACAGACATATATTTGCTCGGGATATGAAAAGAATCTTTCCTGCGATGAGGAGTTCAAGTACTTTGCATTGTAAGTCATGGGAGGACAGTCAAATATTCTGCAGTTGGGTCATGTGGCTGTAGTAATGTCGTCATTGCACCAGAATGTTGTCAATCATGATGCAACTTCACCAGTATTTAGCATCAGGTCCAATACTGCATGGAGTGCTTTTACTTGTACTGGTAAAGGATCCCTTATGACCTGGAAAGTTTTTTTGTGACACCATCCATCAGCGAGAGAGGAACAACGATTTTTTTGGGAGATTATATATATGTGTGTGTGTGTGTGGAAATCCATGGGGGAAATAGTCATAGTAGTATTAATATTTACAGTATTCAAAATATATAAAAAATACATTTCAATGGATAAATGTATGATTTAAAGGTCTTATCATATTTTTTAAATTAGCTAAACTAACAAATGACCAGTTGCACTTTGGAAATTAGTATTAACTAATGCAGAAGATGACTTATGTATGAGTTTCATTGCTATTATTTACCTGGATATTGTCCACCACACTGAAAAATCTCTGCCAACGTCTACTGGGTCAGGGGTCTGTGTCCATCGGGGCCAGGGAATGCGTATCTTTCTCCTCTTTACATTTCTTTAGCTCTTTGTTTTCCTTGGCGTGAACGTTTATATGCTTGAATAAGTTTGTTGTGTTACCACTGTGTGTTATAGCGTAGTTGCAAACAATGCAAATTCCATTTAAATTTCAAAATAGAGCCACACTGCGCTCCTCTTCCCCTCTCGTCTCCACCATTCTTCTGCTCTCTCCGTAATGCTGGCTGAGCCTGCTTGCTGATTGGCTGCCTGCCTGGCGCCTGATTCACGTGATGATGGGAAATTAAAATAGAATAGGAGTGTGCAGCTGTGCTTGGAGCAGCTGCATGCATAGAGAACCTGAAACTAAGTATCGATCTCATTGTGCCGGTATCGTTCTACCAACATATGTATCGATATTATCATTATTTGGATTAAACCGCCCACCACTAGTTAGTACTCATACTTGTACTCCTCCTTTAAAAAGTGACATCAGTGCCGACACTAGTGCCCAGAATGTATTTTCTTAAAGGACGCTGAAGAAACGCTGCCAACTCGTCAATGAGAAATATGTCACTTGGCTACCCTGAAAGTCATCACCCAATCTGTATAATTGGTAATGTCCATGTAATTGTATTGGACACCAGCCAGAGTCAGATTTTTTGATTTGATCAGTCTTAAAAGTTAGTCTGGAGATAGGTGACAATGTCTTTCTCTCGCTGCACATGGGGAAAAACTGCTGCTCAACAGCTCATCCGCCTGTCTTTCTGAATAGGTGAATGAGGCATCATAGCACCCATAGCTTCTCCAGAAGAGTAGCAACAGGTCGTTCATCCATGTGAAGAGCTCCAAAAGTCTCAATAACAACCAGTCTCAAGAGCTCAATAAATACTCATTAATTACAGTGAAAAAGTTGTCAACGATGGCTCAGTGTTCAAAATGAAACCAGAAGTCGTCCACATTGGCAGGGGCTACTTAATATTATCGGATTATGATGCAGACTGGACCCCTCCTATTAGCAGTCTAACAGGCACGTCCAACATGTGTGAGTTCCCAGCAGGGCCATGACCCACAAGATCAGACCAGTGCATAAGGCCCAGGCGGCACCATATGTGGCCCTTTAGCTCTGCTTGACCGGTCCTCAGGGTGTATCTGAGAAATTCTTAATCAGATTAGAATTTTAAAACATTTTGGGGTTTATCATATCTAAAATGTTCATATTTTTCACCTTATTGGCCATTATTTGGGTCTTGCTTCTTAGTTTGCAGACGTAGCACTTTTTATGTAAAAAATGATGGTTTATGGAAGACTGAGAAAAAGTGACGGAGACAAATATTATCTAAAAGAAAATAATCAAGAGATTGTTCCTCTTGAGAAAAATGAATGTCGACTTCAGTCTTGGCTGTCAGTAGTAGTGCTATTCTTTCATATGGCCTTTTGGGAAAATTAGTTGCTCATCCCTGCACTAGATCATCAGTGTCAGACTAAAACCTTTTACTCCAAGTTTTTGGCCAACTCGTATTGCTTCCTTTTATCCATTATTAATAATACCATCATTACATTTTTAATAATGCCCCCTGGTCCAAAATACAGTCAAATGTGCAAAACTCATGGGCTCCATTTGCTGTATTTTCTGACTCATGACTTATGTATGGGTTTAATGTTAATGCAACTATGTCAATTTAGTAGCTAGTCTTACACTGCTGCATCAATGATTACTTAGCTCTTGTCTCAGAATTGTGTTGCCTTAGTAGGATTACTAGAGATATGGCAATTCCATTGCGGAATAAACACGAAACATAGGTATTACAGTCTGAAAAGTCACACACTAGTAGGAAACACACAATGATAGAAAGTCTTACTTTCAAGAAACTACATACTTTACAATATTGCTGCCTGCTCTCTGTAACCTTTACAGTTTGACAACTGAATACAAAAGACATAAATTCTGGCATTTTTCATGAAGTTATGTTCTGCATCAGAATGCATTGGATTGTGTATTTTTTTTTTGGGCAGAAGTGCCAGAAATTCAATTACACATATGTCATGTCGCATCAGAGTCAGTAAGGTGCAAATGCTCTCGGCTCCTGTTTGTGGTTCTGTGCATCAGGTATGTATGTTTGTGAGCAGTAACAGAAACACCAGCTGTCACTCAGATGTCAGCAACCTTTAACATCTACCCAGAAAATACTTGTGGTGATCTGAGGCAGCTGTTTATTTTTTTTTTTTTTTCCTGTCAGCTTCACGCCTCCCGAGGCACCTTCATAGTTCTCGTCTGAGATCAAATGATGGCTAAAATTGACTGTGCTTTGTTATGTGGAACACACCTCTAATACATTTCTATACATTTCTAATATGTTTCTTTAATAAACTACTGTTTCCTGATTATCTTAAAGGGGTTAAAGTTTCAGTGTTCACTGATTTTGTAGTTGCAGATTGCTTATAAGGCTTAGCGACTCGTCTGTTTGACTCACGGTGATGTGCTAGCGCCATGTATAGGTGTGTTCACACATAGGTGTCATGAGTTCTGAATATCAGTTTCCCGTTATTCCTGGCACATTCCTGACATTCTTTATGTGACTTAATGCACCTGAACAAGGTTTTTAAATAGGCGTGAAGCATGTTTTTGGCCACTAATGCACATGCGCACCACGTCCGTAGTAACCAGTTGTTCTGCACGTGTGTAAGTCGATGAATAATAACAACAATTGCTTCCAGAGTGTCATGACTCCCAGTAGACATTCTCCTGGGACTTGCTGGTTTTATAGCTGAGATTCAGTGCAATAACAATCCAAATTTGTTTTCTTTTTATACGGATGTTATGTACTCGCCTTTGAAAATGCGTATAGCATATTATTCTCTTTGTGTGTGTGGCTTCATTACAAAAACAAACAACAGCACCATCCAGTGGTCATATATGCTAACTACATTGCTTTCAGCGATAAGGTCATTTCCGTGTAAACCAACATCGTTTTTAAAATGTTGCATTTTGATTTGAGACGTTGCCATACAGATGGGACCTCTTCAGGAATGTGGTAAAGAGGGGTTTAGAGAAATTGTAACCATTTTGAAAGAATGTTTGTGCCACAAGTATCATTGAGAGACAAAGGCTTTGTAACCTATTTTAATTTACTTTTAATTAAATTTATTTAAGTGTTCATTTACAAGCTCACTGAAAGTTAATAATTCCAAGGTCCACAACAGTAAAACTCTGCTAATATTATTATTAATATTATCACATCATTACCTCAGATGGTTAAGTTACTGCATGAAGTAATATGTGCTGAATTGGCTGCAGATTTTGGCTCATGAATGAGATCTTTGAAAATACTCTATGCCATGCACCAAGTAAAGTCTATCTCTGTTATTATAACTATATTCTAAAAACTGTGCTGGCAAGTTCAATATGAAATCATATGACAAAGAGAGGAAGAAAAACTAGCAAAGGTTTCGTTATGTGAATACAACTACTTTGACGAACCACTGAGTGATTTAAAACCAGTCACGAATCATCACAATTACCGTCCTTTGGCCCGTTCACCACAGAAGTACACATCGAGTCAGAATTGGGAGCTTGAAGCCCAGCAGGTGTTGTTTGTTCCCAAATATGTCTATGATTAAGAGAACAGCTAATACCACTGTGAAAACACAGAGCTCAGACAATAACTGGGATTCGGTTGGTGGTGAGCGAGAGCCCGCGGAGACCGGATACGCAGCCAAGCATTTCATTAGGCCCGTTTGGCTGCACGGAGGAGTGAGCTGCCTGGCGGTTTGTATTGCTGGTCCCAAAGAGAGAGAGAGAAAATAATGATCTGATCAGAGGCTTTGGGGTAGGCCATCACTATAGTAACCAATTCAGAGATAAGATGCAGAGGGGATGTAATCACAGGGCGCCCCCTGATCCACCTGAGTTAATTTATGTAATGCCTCCCAGCATTGGGAAGACACACACAAATATATCGATATACATGTGAATTTTCACCAGAGTGCTGGATGCCTGTGAATCAGTTTATAAGAACAAGATCAAGAGTTATAAAATGAACATACACCCCTCAGCAGGCGTCTCTGCTGTCAGGAGTCCAACGCCTCTTCAGGTGTCAAAATGACGACTGTCTGTCTGACAGTCTGCTGGCGAACATAATCACCTCAGCACACAGAGACACACAGCCCGTGTCCAATCTGATAATGAGCGAGGCTGTGATATCTGCCGTCACTGGATGTTGGCTCTGTCACGCACACAAGAAGACACTCACCGATGATGCCAATGTGCATGTGTCTGAACCAATGGGGCAGGGGAAGCCAATAGATATGTTTTCGCGTTAGCGTTCCCGGACATCTGATCAGTGAGGGGACAAAACTAAGAGCAGCTGTGATCACAGGTGATCCGCAGTAATTTAGATCTAGGAACAAGATGTGCTGCTTCCGGTGCTTGTTTTCTGCCATCATCTGTTCATCTGTCAAAACCATGTACTGATGTGTTTGTTGCTTGTTTGCTCATTTATGTACCTGCTTGATAATTAATTTACACCAAAAGGCAATCACACAATGTTGTTAGCATAAGCTGCCAAACAGGACAAGGGGGGAAAACAATCAATAAATATGATCTAGGAACATAAGTTGATCCAATGAATGCTGGTTATGCTGTTGAAACCCAAAAGCCAAGTGGGGAGGGAAGATGTTGTTTATTTATTTATCTATTTATTTATTTATAACTAAATGAAAAAATGAACACATGTGGAAAGCAGGAATTTTGAGTTGATTTCTTTCAATTCAGAGGGATGGGGTTTTAAGACAAAAGAGCAAAAAGTTAATGGGTTGAAAGAGGTTGCTTAGGTTAAAATACAATTTAAAATATGGAGCAAGTATTAAGGAAACAAACACGCACCTATGCACGTACACGTTTACCACACGCTTCAGCTTTGGATGCATTTGGCAGTATTATCCTTCCTTCCTTCTTTCAACCATATGTAATATGCTCCTGGAACAAGACACTGCATAACATATCATTGCAGGTCGTTTACACAACATTGTTTCCAGTGAACATGCATAGTTGATTTCAGAAAATGTTTGCATTTACAGAGTAGCGTATAGAAAAATGAGAGAAATGCTGAAAACAATATAGTTTTCCTGTTGGGCCACTGGTTTGTGCTGTTGGTTGATTTTGTAATGAAACCACACAGATATGCACGCAGATAACAATATGGCTGTTATAAACAGTTACTGGCAAGTTCTTTAAAGGCATCACACTTCTCTAGTATTAGACCGAAATTTCTGCCTCAGTCCAATTTGCAGAAATCATTGGCAGTTTGAATTCGACACCACTCTTGGAATAACTTCCTTTTATTTGATAACCTTTTTTATGAACCTTACAAGGCTCAAAGGCTTTCATCGCCTCTCATCTTGCAGAGCTCTTTAGATGTCAGAATAGAGAAATGTCAGATGAATAAATAAGACCGTCCCCACCTGACACACCCGGTCCCAATCAGTTGTGCCAATATGGATTTTTAAATGTCTGGAGGTGTGCAAATCTTTGCACTTAGCAGTGTGAACTTCAAGCATGTACTCAGTTTGTGTAAATCTTGTTTTTATTTTATTTATTTATTTATTATTAGCGTTACCTTCTTTGCTAAACTGAACTGTTTTATTGTTAGACCTGCCCAACATAACAACACTAAACTTGTGATCACCAGAGTGTGATTTATCAACATCAGCGGCATTATCCAGTAGCAGCCAATTTCCAAGAATTTTCATGAATTTGCCAATTGCTGTTCTGCCAGATTAATTAAAAAAAGTTTCAATACCTCAGGGTGGAGATCATTACTTGGTATGAAAATGAAGGGGAGCATTCTGAATTTCTGACTCCTGAAGGGCTGATGAGACATTTTCACATAATATAATGTAATAAGCTTATTTTCATTTGATTGTTTGAAGGAAAAAAAAAGTTCAGCCACCTGGATAGTTCTTTGAAAATGTCTACCAAAACGTTTACAATTTGAGCCTGAGTAAGTTAAATACTTGTTCATATATTTATATTTATCATGCATGGATTGTATTGAGTCAACTTGTCTAAACTTTGATTTCTATAATCGATGTTGTGGTAAAGAGATATATATTTTGTATATGTTATTTTTTAGTCAGTCCAGATGGGTCTCATTTGTCCCGGGTTTAGATGATTGAATGGTTCAAATAAGGGAATGTATGTTATAGTTCTGCCCACATAGCCTGAGTGTTGGGCAGAGTGAAATATCGTGACGATTATGTCTCAGCAATAAGCCAGGCAGTGAGTGGGAGGCCTCTTCATTGTTTTCAGGATGCAACTTACTCACTTTAATATTCAGCATGTATTTATTGGTGTGAAGAAGCTGTGTGAAGCAGTATGGAATCTCAACAATAAGCTTTAAGAGTCAAAAATCAAGGATTGTTGCCTGAGAGCAAGTTAAAAAGCATAATACACCAATACCAGCTTTTAGAAGGCACAAATTCAAGAAGTTAATCATTTTAGGATTTAAGCCAGAAAATGTTCCTCTTGGCTGCTTTGGCACAGGTGGCCTGGTACTTTCTCTCGGCCAGGAAAAAGAAACTGCCGGTCGTACTTGTCATGTAATTACACCCTCAAGTAGGAAGGACCTGTGAAACAATCCCTCAGGAGTTAAACAGGAGTTTTTATTTGGCTGATTAAACTTTGCAGATTAAACTGTGCAGCTCCTGAAACAGTAGGACGAGACTTCAGCACTCAGGAGAGGAAGAGAACACTGTGGCGTGACAGGTGAAATTATCTGTTGGACTGAAAAGGGGAAATTAAGTTGTCAACGGTGAGGGTTGTGTAAGGTAGTTTTTCAGGATAAGTCCCTGAATTCTGTTAATATGGACATTTGCGATGCAGTTTCAATAGTGGATTACAATGCAACACTGAATGTTGTCCTTAAGATGGGGTGTTCCACCTATATGCCACAGTTGTTTAGTTTTATGCACCATTTACATTTACACATGGAAATGGAACACTTTCATAGTGTTTTGGGTGAGCTCAGCCACTGAAAATGCACCTTTTAAAAAACAGCTCCAAAGGTGGAACTTTTTGAAACTGTACAGCTCTATTGAATAGTTCTTCTACGCATTTAAGAGAAGATAGATAATAACAGTGGCCTCCAGAGTGGCATATTTTCAAAACTTTGTATTATTCTCCATCCCCAAGGACTTGGAGCATTTTCAAAAATTTGCATTTCCCATGTTTTTGTGGAGATGTCTTCGGAACTTAAAAAAAAAAAAAAACATTTCCACATTGGCAGCTGTTTTGAAAAGCTATTTCTCCATCTCCATGGAGACGGCTTTGTTCTTTTTCCAGATGGTCCATTTTGAGAGCACTTTTGAAAAAGTTGTGTTTTCAGTGGCTCCGAGCACGGTCATATAAATGGAGAACCAAAATGTAATGAAAGTTTTCCATTTTCAATTGAAAACTCCGTCGTGTGAACAGGGCCTCAGTCCTCCTGCAGTAACATGTCACTATTCTACATCCACAGTCATATTTGTGGCCATAATCTTTTTGTCTTTTTTTTTTTGTTGTTTTTTTGTTTTAATAACAGGTGATTGCAAGTGACTGTAAAATATATTCAACCCCCAATAGTGATAATTATATTATATTCATAATACATGAATCTCTTGCTGGACATTAATAATGACTGACTAATTCAAACAGATCCAAGTAACATGTGGACCAACGTTTGGCTCATGTTGACCTGATGAAGCTTCAGATGAACTTTCTCAATGAATCACAGTTCAGACTGACTCACACGCTGACAGCTCAGCTAATGAGTCACAGCAAAAAATACAAACATGTGCACATAATGATGATATTCTAACAGAGATATCAAGAAATGCAAAAAAAAAAAAAGTGTTTTTAAGTTACTGGTTGCATCGTCTTTTCCATAAATTTAAAACCCTACTACTGTTGGAATAATCAGTATTTTTTCAAATTTTATTTATTTCTAATATTATATCTAGAAATATATCCATTGTCATGATTTCTTATTATGACATAATGATTTGATATTACATGTTTATACAACAAAGTTGAAAATGGTCTTTCGGAGCATCTCATCTCTTCTCATTTCATCTCGTCTTATCATTAAAGGTGGAAATACAATAGGGAAAAATTGTGTTCTAAAATCTGAAAATTGATCTGAAGTATTTTTTGGGGGTTTGGGTTTTTTTTTATCTTTATTTGGTCTTCATGCGTCATGTAAATGTTGTTCCTTTAGCCAGTAAATGTACCTAAGACTAGAAAAATGACTGTCATGTCTCTTGAAGCACACTTTAATCTGAGCTGATCTGTGGCTGCTCTTTGTGTTACAACAAACACATGCTGGTCAATTTGTTCCAGTGAGGTGTTACACACTTTTCGCCTCTTTATATCCAAAGAAAAGCTGTTATCACTTGATAATTTATCCATTGCATACTAGCAGTAAAATAACAAGAACATTCATCCTCATAGGTTCAATGTTTACATGCTTGAAGTCATGTACTCAGAAAAAGCTGTACTCCAGTGTATCATGGAGATGTGTGAAATTAACTGAAATCAGTCCTTAGACAGAGTTCTTACTGAAAACCCCAAATCCTGGAAAAATTGTGAATGCAAGCACAAAATGTATCATCATGCTAAAAATGTATGTTGTAGTCAAAAAACCATTTGTTTCTCTGATATATAGGAATTAACTCTTTTGATTAATTCTTTATTTTCTATTTCATTGCATTTGAGCCACTTGGTGTCAATTTCTGATAACATCTACTCAGAGAGATAATTACCTCTTAACACATTTGACCAGTGTCTGTTGACAATATGGAAAAAAGGGTGAGAAAACAGTGGCCTGGTCAAAAACGTCCATAACCTGAACATAATACCCGACATTTAAATGCTACAAATCATATAAGTAGACCCACTTTGTTTCATCTTGGCATAATACCAGGAGACGGTCAATGAATAAAGTCTCCGTGAGAGACAGGGTAGCACAACACTGCGTTTGTTGAGCCTTCTCAAATATCAGGTCAGATGTAATTGCTCACCGGCATCTGTCTTCATCTGTATTTCTCTCTTTCCTGTCTGCCATTTAAATAGCACCTCACTCAGAATAAATGGCATAGTGATCCCCAGTCTTTAGCCTCAACCTTTCTCTTCCAGTAATGACTAGACCAGTAGCTGTACCGTCGCTGATTCCTTTTTATCGCTCCCTTCTTCCTGAAGTTGTTTTGTCCTCACAGTTTTCTTCACTGCCTTCATTCCTTGACTTCATTTCGTATTCTTGTTTCTGTAACCTTACTGCTGGGTGACACTCTCTTCCTTCTGCAACACCACTGTGTCTGTTTGGACTTCTCAATGTGATATATGTTTTTTATACCACCTTTAGACCCTGTTATTTAGACCTTTAGACCCTCCAACAAGTTATTACAAAATGCGACAAAGTGTATTTGAAAATACACTTGAGAATTATGTTATGAAATGAGACATATGTTTTAAAATGTGGCGTTATTACGTGACGAGCTGAAATGTGTTATATTATGACATATTGCACCATTTTTACATAATGCGACGCTACAAAGTTTTTTAATCGAAGGGTTGAGTGGGTCACAGAGGATTACATGAGGTTTGAGCTGAGTTGTGCTCTCTCTGGGATGCAAACAGCAATTTCTTAGATCAGAAAAGGTTGGTAGTATTTTTGTCAACACTCAAATGAGTTGGATTTTCCAATCATGTGTTGTGTCACATTGATCCTGTTTTAATCACTGTGGCCACTAAAGGCTTGTGCTTCCATTCGCACTAACAGAAGTGGATTTTTGGAGACACTCTTTATTCCTTGGTCTTTGAACCTGCATAATGTTTAGCCATCGACCGGCATGGACTGCAGCTTCCTTCTCAAGTCTGTGCACCAGGTACTCCACGACAAATGACAGGGTCCTGCACCATTCAGCAAACACATTATGATTCAGTCCAATCACTTAAGAAGCGATGCAACTTGCTTCCCCTTAAGGACCTCTCGAGATGAATTATGTTCCTCAAGGACACAACTGAGTAAATCTCATGTCCACACTCCAAATGGTACCGTCGAGTGCATCCATGGTTTGCTGTGACATAAAGTGACACCATTCTTCTTTTGTGTCGCTCACATTGGAATTTAGCATGAATTCAGAGTTACCTTTAATCTGGTATTGCTTTCATGATCAAAGCAGGTTTCTCTTGAGCTGTTTGCTCATTGGCGCAACAGAAAATGAACTTTTGTACATTTTTCACTCACTTGACTGATCAGGTCAGAATAGAATAATTGTGTTAACTGTACAGTTATAAGCAGTTTTAGTTCTATGCCTTTGTGTGATTCTGTAGCACTGACACCATAAACCTACTCACAAAAGGATACATTACTGAAAGTTTCTATTGAACACCACCAAAATCGTACATGTTTTATCGACTACTGCACTTAGTAGTGTAAAATATTGCAGGAGTCAAAAAGCACAGTTTGCATCTTTTTTTTTCTTTTTTTTTTTTTTTTTTGTGAATTAGCCAAATACAGCACACAACTATGACAGCATTCAGATGAGCTCATTACATCGTCCCACTTATTCTCTGTAGGTATTCTTCATCCCAGTTTTATTCTAAGTCTTCATGTAATGATGTAACTCCCTCCTTCTTCTGGGTTTAGTTTATTCTGTCATAAAGAAAGGGGACAGGTGGACACATGCACGGCACTGACTTGATAAGAGTTAAGTCCACTGGGAATAGCATATCAACTTCTACACTGTGTAGTGCTCAACATTTCCAACAAGCAAGTTACACATTATGATGAACAGTTTACCATCTTGTCATGTCAAGAATGTGACCTCAAGTCAATCAATCAAAGGTTTTCTTTCTACCAAAGTAAAAGACTATGGTGTAATCTAAGAGCCTGAGGACAAGGGTTAGGGTTAGGACAAGAAAAATCCTTATTTTTGCGGTCTACTTTTTACTTAATTAAAGATCTGTCCATATATGAAATAGCCGTAAGAAATTAGTTTATCATGGGGCAAAGTGCAAGCCAAAGCTCATAACAGGGTGGGCGGTGAAGCTTTATCGTGGCCTTATGTTCTCTCTATGTATGAAGATGTTGAGTAAGTGATCAAAGTTAGGTTTGGTAGATGGCACCATCTGTCACACACTCCTATTAAAATGGTGCTCTTGATGATATCTAGCGGGTTTGGTTAGCTCATCAATTGTCCAATTTTAGATTCTTTGGTTCTTACCATTCAGTATGTCTGACGGTTGGCCTAAACAAACGTTTGCTGTGTGTTGGGATTTGGGACATTTGGACTTCTGGCTTAAGAAAACAGTTCAAACTTGGGATTGGTTGGTGACCCATTTTTGCCAAATATATTTTAAATTCCTCTGAATACATAAGTAATAAATAAGTAATAGTCACCTATTTGATAATATTTGACTCCATGAGTCAAAAAGACTAAACGTCTCTCTTGTGTCTTAAATGTTGTAACTTGCCACTTTACAAAATGACTGTTTATGGTTTATACAATTTTTGCTTAGACTGACACATGGTGTGTGTGCATTTTTCCCAACACCACCACAATTGTGAGTTTAACACATTGTGAAATGTCATTACATCAGGAGTAACTACTTTGCACTGATGAAACACAAGCAGAAGTCCTCACTGGTTATACAGCACCATAAAATGCAGTACACAAAAAAATTCCTTTTTTTAAGCTATCCAACCTAAAAACCTGGTCTTCCCATGATGAACTGCTGGATCAGAGCTGGCAGCATCTTCTTTCTGGGTGCAGAGCCAGTACAGATGATGCTATGACCAGGTCATGCTTGTCCTGATTGGCGATCCTACCTTGGCAATAGCAGAGACTAACAAATGTTTTCCTGTTCCTTGGCAATGCGCCCAGAGGTTGTTGCAAATGTGCAGTTAGGCCCGGCACTGAGTGTTAATGACACAGCTCTTGAAGTGATCTGCTGCCTTCTACACCATGCATGTTTCTCACAAAAACACCCAGAGCTCATTTCAGATGCCCAGAAGTCTACAATGGAAACAGTCAGCAAATCTATTTTCAGAAAACTGCGTGGAGGGAATAGTTCATGCATGAAGTTTACATATGAAAGGTCTTGTGAATAGTTTAAACGAGGAAGTAGAAGTTGACAGTGGTAGAAGAGGCTACACTAGCACATCAACAAAGTGACTCATGAAGTTCAATGCGGTGGAAAGCTCAATGTGGCTGGTAAGGCTTCTGGCTTCTGGCTCTGGATCCACAGAAAACACAAAAGACCATGAGATCAAGGATCCCAAACTTGGCTGCAGAGCAGGGGGAAAAAAAAAAACTGTACTTCCTGCTGTTCCACAACCTCAAGATGTTTCAGGATTAAAACAGCAGTGAAGGGATCATACACAAATGCCTGCAGGTTACCAACTTTTGCTTAAATCACAACTGAAAAAATGTATTTATCACTTATCTTTTTTTTTTTTTTTTTTTTTAAACAGTGATAGTTGTCCTTGCATTTAATAGCACCCTAGTTTACTGAGGCCTGAACATTCAGCAAGGAACTAGTCGAACCATGTTTTATATTAAGATGGAACAATATCTTCATTTTTTAAAGCTTTTATATTCAGTTTTTGCATGTTCTCTCTTGGCAATGTAGGTTTTCTTCTTCTAATTGAGTTTTCCCCCACTAGAAAAATCATTTGTGTAAAGTTAACTTATACTGCTTCTTTCCTGATGGGATATAGGTCTTCCACTAGCACTCGCTTTGTTTTTGCAATATACTTGCTAATTTTGGTTTCTAGAGTAGGCAGCTTTTACGGGGGCGGGTTAATAGCCCACCGCCAACCTCGAGAGCCAGGGAATCACCCTTTGTCTGGTCCCTTTGACCTGTGCTTCATGGGTAGTCCTACCAAGAGTATATGGTTCCATGTACACGACAATGTTTCAAGTGAAATAACATCGCTTTTGTGTTTTCACTTTCAGAAAAGTTTAGAATTTTCTCATTGGGCCACGAGTTGTTGCTGTTTTTTGTTTTTTTATTGCACCCTAATAACCTGCTCCCCGTAAAAGCTACTACAACATCACAGTTTCTTAGGAAAAGGTTGTAATTGAAGATTTTTTGTTCTGCGATGCTCACAAAAAGGCTGTGCAAGCTTCTTTAGCATGTGAAGAGGAAAGTCTGCAATTTTTTGTTTGCACTAAGGTTTCTCTGCCAATATGAAAACCTGTTTTTTTCTGCTGTGTAAAAAGTTGGAAAAAATATGAGATACAAGAAAAACATTCACTTTAAAATGTGAAAATATGTTATTTTCAGAGCCAGTCAAACAGTCCCCTCTCTCTCGCTCCTCTCACGTCACGTTCTTTCTTGCTGGTAAAAAAATAAATAAGCCCAGGGAAATGTGTAGGATATTACTTGACAATGACAATGTTGGTTACATCACATCAAAACACAGATAAAGGTCAGTACACAACAGCAGATAAACTGTCAGCCTGCCATCTCCCAGAATCAATGTGAAAATATCTCCATCGAATATCAGTTAGCTACACTCACGCTCCCTCTGTCTAGATCTTGGGTTATTTCTCTCAATTTTACCATTACAAATATCATCTCTAACC
Source organism: Parablennius parvicornis (assembly GCA_900302745.1). NCBI lineage: Eukaryota > Metazoa > Chordata > Actinopteri > Blenniiformes > Blenniidae > Parablennius > Parablennius parvicornis. The sequence goes on from OMNM01000189.1 coordinate 18,701, forward strand.
ACTCAAGGGTTTAAAAGGCTGTGAAGGACAGTCATGCTCTTTTTTTTTTTTTTTTTTTTTTTTTATTCCAGTGAAAAGCAATGTTCATTAAAACATTACCATTCCATGTAAGACTGTCAAGTCCACAGAGGAATCTGCTTTTTTGAGACTATTTTAATATTTTGTTTAATGATCAGTTGGAGATGTTTCATAAGTCAGTTCTACAACATAAATTGTGTCTGTTAATACACTGTGTGCTTCGCATTTTCAAGTGAAAACTGAAAAATATTTTGCCACAAAGGTGTCCATTTACGCAACAATGGTGCTCGGCACCACTGAAACCGCAAAGGAGGTCGACAAGGTTTAGGTTTTATCCGTGTTGTTTCTTGGTCAAGTCAAGGTGCAGCCAGGACAGGCTTCATATCCGCCTGAGCACAGAGTCAACCATGTTCATATTTCAGTCCAGTTCATAAAATTTGAAAACAGAAGTAATATTGTGGACATTTCATTGGATTTGAAAGCCTTAGCTTTTTAACGCATTACAATCCAACCCCAGGCACAGACAGAGCATGAAATACCATACCTACAAAGAGTCCATACACAAATTTGCTCCGTCTTTTCACACACCTTCTGAGCCATTCCACATTGAGTTTATGAGAAGGTTGTAAATTCTATCTTTTTCCTCACCTCTTCCAGAAACACAGGAATCACTCTCCCTCGGCCTTACTACATGGCTGACGAGGACGACGAGAGGCCCTTCATCTGCTCCTTGCCCGTCGACAACGGCATCATGTCCTGCGCCGACGTGCCGGCCCGCCGCGAGGGAGGAAAGACCTGCTGCCTGGACAAGGACGACGTCCTGTACCGGCAGTCGCTAGGTTTGAGCCCCGAGCCTCTGGTGAACGGCAGCGTCAGTATAGCGGGTCTTTGTGTCAACTGGAATAAGTACTACACCAGGTGCCACACCGGATACAGCAACCCCCACAAAGGTGCCATCAACTTTGACAACATTGCCTATGCCTGGATCGTCATCTTTCAGGTGAGCATAGAAGCAGACACATTGATTTTAGTTCCATTTACACAACGTTTAAGTGAAATTGGATACCGTTTGTTGCATTTTGAACATCTGCTCACATTACAGCAAAGCTTGAAAAAGCACATAAAAAAAATAAAAACAGCTTCCAAGGTGGAACTTTTGAAAAAAGATCCTACAGTCTCCAAACAAATGGGGATAATGCAACTTTTCAGAAAAGCTGCTACTGTGCATGCGTGCCATGGCCATAGTGAATAATTCTTCTGCACATTTGCACATAGATGGAAAATAACAATGATGGCGGCCTTCAGACTTTCACAAGCTTTAAGAAATACCAATTTAATTTGATTTCCGTACAGTATTTACTAAAATGCAATGTTATAAGGATACTTTCAATTAATGTAATAATTTTGCTATAAGTACTAGCACAATTTATCGCTTATTAACCCTCTGATGAAGACTTCAATTAAATACCCCAGAGCTACCCACGTTTTAGCTCAGGAAGATGCTGAAGTGTCTCCATACAAAGTTAACCTCACAAAACAGCTCGCTAATTAACTTGTTTAATCTGCAGAAAAACAACTTGTACAGCCACAAATGGCTCTTTTAACTGAGGGTTATGGGTGCAAGTCTTTTTTTTTCTGCTGGAAACAGTTGCCAAGCAACAAACAAGGGCTCCAACAAGGCCAAATTGTTGCCCTGCAGAAGTTTCCAAAAGATAATTTTTACATTTTAATTTATGGGAGGACCACTAATATGAGGTAGGGTGGGTTATTCCAACTTGGGGCATTGCAGTGCCATGTAGGCTCTTTTATTGTGTTCCCAGCCTAACAGAAATTAACTACCCTTTGTATTTTATTGCAGGTGATCACTCTGGAGGGCTGGGTGGAGATCATGTACTATGTGATGGATGCTCATTCCTTCTACAACTTCATCTACTTCATACTACTTATAATTGTAAGTAATGCAAATATATCAAGGCAATGCCGATTGCTTAATGCAAACAACATGGTTATCGTTTCATCCTGAATGGTGAATGGCAAACGTAACCCCAAAGTGCATCACACTGTTGAACACATTCACCCATTCACACACATTCACACACCAATGGAAGCAGCTGCCCTGCAGGACACTCAATCCATCCAATGGGACCTGCAAACTTCTGGTTGAAAGACGGCCTCTCTACCAGCAGAACCACGGAGATCCTTGAAAAACCAATATCAAAAGCAGTATTTTATTGACATTATCACAAAAAAGTGGGGATAGCAAGGTGTTGACTTGTTGCATCAGCTGTTCGTTCAACAGCATAACAGAGATAACCAATTGATTATTTTTTCAGAATGTAAAAAATAGACTTTTACATTTTCGAATTGTGTTTGTTTTGGACTTCAGCTGATGGTTCAATGAGTCCTGCTTCCTGTGTCTGCTTCATTTTACACATACACACACACATTCTTCCGGTTGTTTGTGCTTTTGCGTTTGCCTGCGTGTGCTGCAGCAGCTCCATGTATCTGCTTCCTAGTATCACGAATATAATAATGTTTCAGCCTGTCAGTGTGAGTAAGTGTACGTAAAAGTGTTCTCATAATTCAGCGTGACTGCCAGTCCCAACTACTTCCTCAACCCAGGGGCTGTCTTGTCTTTTTTACTACAGTTTTAATTGCTTTCTTTCTTTTCACTCTTTACATTTAAGATTACTCTGCGCAAACTTCTTGCTCAATCTGTCAATCTCCTCTTTACTGCAGTTTTTCTTCCCGTTTTCTGTCATTTGGAGGGACTTGACTCCGAATTAACTCTCTCCTTCGACCATAGCTGCCCCTCCCGTCTCTCTTTCGCCGAAACATCCTTTCGCTCCTCCTTTCCTTTCATCTCCTCCACCTCCCGGCTCCTTTTTTAAACTCCCCCATGCTTCATTCATCTCCCCCTCTATCTGAGCTGTATATCAAGCATCATTCACGTATCTGTCACTCTTCTTCTAAATCTAACACCAAAACACACATTTTTCAAATATATTTTCGTACAGAAAAGAAACATTGCCATACTCGTTCTTTCAGATTTACTGCTGAATATAGTCTTCCACATCAAGCCCCCACCCCTCCTCCTCCTCCATCTCTTCACCAAAATCGTCTCGCCACAGACGATTGGCGATATAATAGTTGCCTTTTGATGTGGAAAAACATAACTGGGGGAGGACGGAGGGAGGGGGAGAGGGAAGGAAGCGTAGTGGAGCCAAAGGGAAAGGGAAAGGCGTTGGTGGGAATGTACGAAAGATGATGAAATGGGAGAGAAAACAGAGGGAAAAGGAAGAGACTGAGTCTGCTGGATGGATGAAGGTGAAGTCAAGAGAGAAGTGAGTAAGGGATGGGAGGAGGAGGAAGAGGATAGATGGATGAAAAATGAAGAGGAATGGAGGACGTGGCGACCAGTGATGGACTGGAGTGTCAGCATGAAATCAGAGAGAGGATTGGAGGAGGAAGGAGGAGGAAGATTAGATCACATGGTGGCCTTTGATCTGAAATAAAATGTTCTTAATTAAAAGTGAGTCCCTCATCTCGTCCTGCAGGCTCACCATGATCACAGCATCAGGTGGCTCTGTCTGCCTGCCTCAACAATTTAAAAACAAGCTGTATTAAATGTGTTGTATTAGAACAAGAAAAAAACATATTCATATACCATCTGTACTGTGGAACATATTTTAGAAAGGGGTAGTTTGAAATGAACTAGACCGCAGCATCAATTATTAAAATGTAGAAAAAAAAAGAAAGCCTCATAGAATGAGAGGTTTTGTTGTTTTTTTTCTCCCACATTAAAAAACCCCAGAAATGTGTGTAAATCTATAAACACTTCTCAAATGAATGATTAAAAAATGGACTCCATTGATAAACTCTGGTATCAAGCCAGCTACAAGAAATAGTTTGCTTTCGCACCTCATGATATGGACTAAAACGTCATTTGTTATATTGTAATTAGCTGATGGCCAAATGCCATGTTTGTTTTCTTTAAGCGCAACCAGCATGAGCACTTCATGAACACATCATGAGCATGAGCAAGCCATGAGCAAATCAGGCCGTCAGGGTAAAAAAAAAGAGACACGTTATTGTGTGATGAGCATCTGGTATGTGTCCATTGGGGATTTTTTTTTTTTTTTGTCACATGGAAATGATTGCATCTGAAAAGTGTCTTTCCTTCAACCGCAATGCTTTTGTACAGGACAGTGATAGATAGACGGGCACTACCGATTGCCCTATCCCTGTACTAAAACGCTGTCGAAAGGAACCGAGCTTGCTGTGTGCCACACACACATGCTCCAGCTCGCTGTTAGTGGGCATATGAGTTCTACTTTCTTCATGTGTAGCATGTAGCATCACTGTTCTGTGAGCCCCCAAAGTCTTTAGCATGTAGCTCAGCTTGGAGTGCTGCACTTGACTTGACGAACACGTCACTCGGGGACCACCTGCTCTGTCAAAAACGTTCTATTTTATTTCTAAAACAGTTCAGTGAAAAGTGGTTTTGACAACATTTGAGCCATGAAATAAGCTGTGCAGTCGCTGAGTCTGTCATCGATTCGGTTCCACTTTTGCTTGTTTAGACATTTTGTAAAAGTTTTGCAATGTGTCATATTTCCTCTCCCCCACGCATTTGCATGAAGTTGGCTGAATTCAACTTCATGCAAATGAACTGAGGGTAGATAAGTCATGCATAATATGAAATGACACTTTGGAGGCCGCCATTGTTGTTCGATCTACTCGTACATAAACTATTTACTCTGGCCATGGTGCACATGTGCCGCAGTATTTCAAAAAACGTAGTGTTTTTCTCTGTCTACATAGAGATGGAGTGGGGGCGATTTCAAAAGGTTCCACCTTGGAGCAGTTTTGAATGGGTTGCCTTTTCAGTGACTTTGACCAGCCTTTGTTGCGTAAACAATCACCTAAAATACAACAAAAGTTTTCACCTAAAATTGTTGTGTAAACAAGGCTGCAGTGAATTGACTCCAGTCACAGCAAGATTAATTCATAATGACATTTGCTAACATCTGAAAAGTTAGCATGCTCACACACACAATTCATTTAGGATGCTAGGACTAACAGATCCTATCCGTGGCAATCTGCCACATTTATCTGCATTTTTTCTTTGTGTTATCACAAAAGTCAAAAAGGGAAATGTTTTCTTGGCCTGGCCCAGCAAATTCTCTATTGAATCAAACTCCGCTGCTACAAACAGGAGGTGATCAATCTCCATGAGTTTAGATTGCCCTAGAAGAATATGTTACAACTCATCAAATTGGAGACTAAAGTAGAATTTGTTCACTGCAGTTGTTTTTTTGTTTTTTTTTCCCTCAATGGAGAAAAGATTTGACAGTCAGCCTCTTGTCGGCTTTGTTCCAGCATGTTTTGGGGCTTGTCTCCCAAACAGACATAGAGAGATGGAGGGAGGCGATGATTTACTCTTCACATGTTTAAAAAGTTCTTTTCGCATCTTGGCTTGTCCTCACATCACAGGAAGACAGATGAGGAGACTTTTAATTATCTTTTCTTTAATACTGCATGACACCGAG
>OMNM01000189.1:31426-69423 GCA_900302745.1 Parablennius parvicornis
TTTTTTTTCTTTTTTTTTTTTTTTTTTTTTTTTTTTTTTTTTAGAGGGGGGGACTTTTTTGTTTGAGAAAAGCTTCAAGTTTACATGACAACATGTTAGCATATGAAGCCACAAGGATTGCTGCTGTTTGCTTTTTGTATTGAAACCACACACACAAACGTGGATGACAAACACTATAAACATTAACAATGAGAAATCCTTAAAAAAAAAAAAACCTGAGTAAAACTTCTGGGGGAGCTTTCTATTAAATCATACACTACATTGTAATTACGTATTGTGTGTATTGAAGTGTAAATTAAATGTCTTAGAATTATTAAGAGCAAAACCAGGAGTGTGACAGTTTCCAAAGTTGCAAACTATAAAGATTAAAACATCTCACCAGCATGACAGGAGTTAAACTTTTTTTTTTTTTTTTTTTTTTTTTAATTGCCTATGATGCAACAACCAATAAAAAATATGATCTCATGATATTATAAATTGGTCTAAGCTTTGTGTGTGGGGGCGCATCCTCCCACACATTAAAAACGAGATATACGGAAAGCAGTTTAATTTCAAAACGTTTTTTTTTTTTTTTTAGATATTAAATAATCTCCCAACCATGAAACACATATATTTACAGTAAGTAACAAACTTGATTTTATATCTAATCAATATCAAATACTTTTCATTTGTGTTTGACAAAGCTTATACTTTTTTTTTTTCAGGTTTTTTATAAGCTCCTGAACACTTTAGCTGCACAATTACAAACATTAGCACATATATCTTTACCTTGTTCATAGTATTGTTCATTTAATCAAACCCTGGGTATGTTGGAAGCATCGGAAGCACCTAAAAATGATCTATTTGTCACAGCTTGGGCAACCATATGCATCTCACATATAATTTTACAGCCACATACAACTATATTCACACCAGCATAAGACTTCTGAATTCTGAATTCCCTCCTAAAAATCACATGAAATCAATGCACATGACATTTCATTTTTCATGTACAAGTCTATTTGTTGACCACTTTATAATCCTTTATAGCCCATCAGCTACTTCTTGCCATTTGACTTTCATGTTGACCTTGATTCGTGGAGGACATCTTTAGTCTGAGTTCAAGGAAAACATGTCATCTTTAACATTTTCTATATATTAATTTCCATATCCCCACTATTCATATTCAAAAGTACAACCACAACGTGTACATAACGTTTTTGAGTGAAAACATAAAACTTGTAGTGTTTTGGCAAGTGACATTGGTGCTTGGAGCTACTGAAAAAACGTTTTCAAAACGACTTACTGCATCTTTGTGAAGATGGGGAAACTGAAACGCAACTTTTTTAAAATGCTAAGGCTCCACCTTTGTGAAGACAGCAGAAACACTGCTATTGCACATCCATACTATGGCTGTAGTAAAAAGTTCTTAATGTTAATAACTTATTGTTCTCTGCATGAATGTGTGTGTGGTCTCATTACAAAAACAAACAGCACACAGTAGTGGCCCTATTCAGTGTTTCTGCTTTTTCCATGTAAAAGGACATAATTTTCAAAATGTTGTTATGTAGATGCAAAATTAAAAAGCAAAAACACTATTTTATATCTTTACTTGAAATGTTACCATTGTAGGCAGGTCCTTAAGTTGCTTTCATTGTCTGGACTTTAGATAAACAACCTCCTCACTCAAATTAGATCGTAGAATACATGATCTCACACATTTTTCCAATCTAACCTTTGAATATTTGATTGACATGTCCGAGATGGTTATGAATAGTACTGGGGCATTTTTCTCTAGAACCAGAGAGAATAAAAAAAGTCATTAAACAGTTGGAGTTCCAATTTCAAGTTTAGATAATTTGTTACAGAGAATCCAGGTTAACTAAGATGAATAATCAAGCCAATGACCAGATGCAAAGTTCTTTACAGGTTAGATGACTCCGGTACAGTTTTCTTAGAGACTTACACCCACACTCCAGTATTAAACACTTTTAAAAATAGATATGACATATGTTCAGTGATTTATTCTCCAAATCTCAGGTACTAATATGTCCATGTGTACTCTTCCCTCATTTTCAGTTCAATTCTATTCATTTTCAAAAGAAAAAAGTTTGTATTTGTTCTCATTAACAGACACATTAGGGCCATTTGATGGATTTGTTTTAGAAATATTAAAGTTATTCTACAAACAACACAAGTATGACTATGAGTTGAAACTGAATGTGTCTCCGATGACGATGTGAGCAGGGTTCAAGATGAATTCATACATAAAAAGATTTTTTTCTCCTGCCACTACACATTTTCCGCTGAACAGTATGAACTGCTCAAGTGAAAGGACACTTCAGAGAATTCAACAGCTGTTTGGGAATTAATAATGCATCTGCATAAGAGGCACTTTGGGGATTAGACAGAGATGGATGGAGATCAAATAGAAACCTTTAAATGATTGTCTGTCTCTGCCAAAATGTCAAGCGTGAAATACAAATGGAAATGACTTGACTGATTTGGTTGATAGAGTCACCATTTTGTGGGAAACTCCCATTTCCAACAGAGTCAGAAAACACAATCCCTAAGTCAACGAATGAACGAATAGTAAATTGGACCCAACATCTGGATTCGTCACTCAGGTTTTCCATCTAAAAATAATATTAGTGGCATCTATTACCTTCTGCCCTATTCCTAGGATCTACCTTATTCTCATCCACACTGGGGTTGTGATCATCAAAAGCTACTTTTTAAAACAAAGAGCCTTATCAGATACACTTTTTTTTTTTTTTTTTTACCTAGAATGACAAGTAAACAAGGGATTTTTTATAATGATTTAACAATAGAAACATTTGAAGGGCTGACATTGTTATATCCATTATCACTCTGCTTAAATTTATTGATGAAACAACAGCAGGGGGTTTTGGTTAATTACTCTCTGGAGATTGTTGAATATGAATAAAATGGGTAAAAAGAAAGAAAAGGTGTTGCCCAACAAGGGTTAAACTAATTGTCTACTGAATTTTGAAAGTGTCCGAGTCATGTAAATGCTACAACAGGCTGAACTTTGGTCTGAAGTCAGAGTCTGAGCATTTTTCAAAAAGTTCCACCTTGGCAGTCATTTTCAAAAATATTTTCAGTGGCTCTGAGCACCGAGCAAACAGACTTTCAAAACATAACAAAAGTTTTCTATTTTCCGTTGAATAACCATTACTACAATGTACTAGTTTGTAATTGGTCCAGTAATGCAGAAAAAAAGAAATATTGTCATAATCAGAAGAGGGTGTGTGTGTTTGTGCATATGTGTGTGCGTGCGTGCATGCATGTGTTGGGTGGGGTGTTCACTAAAACAATTACATCCGGCAGTTTCTCAGACTATTTTTTTCAAAAGTTGAGTGTCGAAATAAATGAATTGACTTAACTTCTGAGGCCATACTGTATATACTAACGAGTGCAGGAATATTTGCAGAAGATTGATAGTTCTGAGGTAAGAGCACCACAAATACATATTTCAGTGTTTTTGTTGATTCGTATCTGTCCACTTTTGAATTGTTGTTCAGAACAAACTACTTTTCACGACTCACGGTAAAGTTTCAGTTTTCTTTCTTTCTTTCTTTTTTTTTTTTTAGTTCACAAATATATACCGTTTTCTTCTCTAGTCCAACTCACAAGCCCACATTGTGAAGTCAAACTCTTGCTTTTCTTATTTGATTCCATACCTCAGCTGACCAGAAAACACAAGTCTTCAGATGTGTCCCTGGGTCTGCAGTAATGAGACAGCAGTAATGGATCTCCAAGGGCTGCCGACACTTTTGTGCTCGCCCGAACTTTGGTGGGCACACATCATTAGCTTGTGTTTTCACATTGCTAAACACTCATTAGGAGTAACATACACTCACTTTATGATGACTCGAGCGGACGCACACATGCCCACGAATACACATGTAAGTGCAGTGCACACAGTGCTCATTGATTTCAGGATGGGCAAATGACAGAAGTGTCCTTGAGGAGGTAACCAGGGAACGGTGATGTACCGGAAATCATGACTGTTCCTAACTTAACCATTTAGAATGAAAAAGTCTGATGCTCATGAAGAACAGGGGTGGAGCAGTTTGTCCCATTAGCAAGAAACCATCCCTCCAGTGACAGTTTGATGCCCCGTTTGCGCAACAAATAATGTAAACAATCAGGTTTTGTTTTTGCTTATGAGCCTCACAACTACAAAGACGCAGAACTTGGAATCTTCAAGTATTTTCCTGTTCTATGTTTCCTTTTCTATTCACATCTCTCCTTTTCTACTCTATACTGTCTCTTCCATCTCTCCCCATGATCTCTTATCCCTCCTCTTTATCCCTCTGCCCCGGTAGCCGGAGGAGCTCACTAACGTTCTGGAGATCTGCAACATCGTCTTCACCAGTATGTTCTCCTTGGAGATGATCCTCAAGGTCACGGCTTTTGGCTCGTTCAACTACCTGAGAAACCCCTACAACGTTTTTGATGGAATCATCGTTATCATAAGGTACAGCAGTCATTGTTTATTTTGACTGAGTTCTGCTTTTTAGAAGCTCAAACACCTGAACACGGAGCTTTGTAGTACAAAGTTTTCCCTAATATAGACTAATGAAATTCAGCATTTATGCTTTTTTGGTTTGCCAGACACTTCTGAAAAAGACCTGGTAGTTAAATTATTCACAATTTGTCCAATTGCCATCCGATTGCTATCTACCACCTGTATGAATTTTGAATGCCAAATTGTTAGACAGCCAAAAACAGTATCGGGTTGTCTTTTTGGGGTTTTTTTTGTCTCTTGTTGTGTGTGCCTCCAGCTTAAGGTGAGCATCTGTGCCTTTGATGTTGCTGGTGTCGATTTTTTTTTAAATTTTTTCCACAATTCATCGGTTACAGACCTTTGTCTGTGATCCCCATTATAACCAACGAGATCAAATACACATCAAAGCAACTAAAACCGAACAAGATCAAATGTGCAGCCCTTCACAGAAAATACATGTTGATTGAACATATCTACATCTGTCTTCTCATCTCTTGCACCGCAACCAATTTCCCTCTCTTGATTTATCTGAATGTCCTTGGCCATTCATACAGCGCCGCTCTTTAAAAAGTGCCCCATTCATTCTGTGCAGGATCGGAGCAGGCGCTATTTCAATGTACTGAGTGGAGCCTTTGAAGGCTACAAGCATTAGAAGATAGATTTCTTTTAAGGCAGATTTCCCACTCGGGAGTGGCTCTCTGTTCATACCTAACGGAATAGAAAGAGAAGATAAGCCAATTCATTTCCCCTTTGTGTTGTTTGGAGAAACGACAATCGAAACATTTAATTCAAGATATTTGAACACAAGCTTAATTTATTGTATCCAAACTTAAGCATCCTTTTAGGGGGTTAAATGTCTTAATTACTTGAAGATTAGTTCTCCCAATAAATTAGTTTTGTGTTTTACTGTAGTTATATACAATCTTATGAGAAAATTATCACTAATATAAGTGAATTTAAGCAGTGGTGATTCTTTTGTATTGTATTAGTTCTGTTGTTTAAGTTTAAGCACAAATTGGCAGTTTAGGTAAGAAGTAACACAAGAATGTAGGATTGAGTAATTCTGAAGACACAATGTTGGATATCAGCAGGGTAACTGCATCTCAGCAACAAGAGGGTGAAGATCAAAAATTAAAGAAATGTTTGGTATTGGATGAAAATGTTTTTATCTCTTTAGGCCTTGTTTACACAACAACGTTGTCAAGTAAAAATGCAAAACTTCCATTGTGTTTTGGGTGTCAGTTGACAAAACAACAGTGCTCAGAGCTTTTTTAAATTGTGAAACCTTTTTGAAAATGATCCGACACCATCTCCATGTGAATGATGGCAAACGCAACGCAAACAGACTCTGTCTCCATATAGACAGCGGAAAACACAGCTCTTAGGAAACACTGCACCTGCACATGTGCACCATGGCAACCAACAGCACCCACTAGTGGCCCAACATGAAAACTACATTGTTTTCTGTGTTTCTGTGTAAAAGCGAAGTAAGTTTTATATGAAATGAGCAAGAAAACCGCAGCTCTCCACCGGCGTCAATAATAACAGTACTGGTTGATATCTTTAATCAACAATGGAACTTTTTTTTTTTCCCCTCATTGTCGCCTGCTTCTCTCACAGTGTATGTGAGATCGTCGGCCAGTCTGATGGCGGTTTGTCTGTGTTGAGGACCTTCAGGCTGTTGAGAGTGTTAAAGTTGGTGAGGTTCATGCCGGCCCTGAGAAGACAGCTGGTCGTTCTGATGAAGACCATGGACAATGTGGCCACCTTCTGCATGCTCCTCATGCTCTTCATCTTCATCTTTAGGTAAGGCTGACCGGCTGGATTTGTCCTGTGTGTTACTGCTTGACTCTGGTGTTTTAGTTCAGACCGCTTAACAGAGTCAAGGCCGAGACCAGAGACCACAACAAGACAAGACCAAGACTTTAAGGGGCTGAGACAGAGCCCAGACCATGAAAGTCTGGTCTTGAGACCCATCTCAAACGCTACAACACTATTTGATTCTCTTGGTGACTGACAGTGAGGTTTCATCTGGTTACATTTGTTTTCTTGCTTTCTTACACCCATTTTTTTCAGTATTGTGTTTTTTTTGTTGTTTTTTTCCAAGGAAACATCTCAAAGGGAACATTTCTGAAGCCCTCTGCTTTTCGATTTGTTTACCTGATTTTGCATATTCCGGCTTTCCTTAAATTGGTGCACTTGTGTGAAACAGCTGCCATTGAATAACAGAGGGTTGCAATGTTCTCCAGCAGCTATTAACCCTGGGTGCACAAAAAAAAAAAACTACAAAAAAACTGACACTGAGATCTAGTAAGAGTTTAGCACATAAACAAAGAGAATAGCATTAATCGTCCACATGTGGATAAGCTCAAAGGCTGACACATGCTTTGAAAGCCTTAAAAGATCTTTTAATGAATGATCAACATCCACAGGGTTTGCTGTTTTATTTTCTAACCCTCCTCATGGCTCCACTTGGCATCTATGCCCATTACCCTTATTTGTTGTCAAGGAGGGAAAGGTTCAGACACACATAGGTTCCAATTGTATTATTTTGCTCGACAGCAGGTTGTAGGTTCAATTTTACACTTTCATAAAAAATAATCACTCAATATGTAATGGCCTCAATGACGTAACATTATGTTTACCAAATCTTTAGTGTTTTATAACCAAGTTAAATCTATGACAATAAAGAAGTTTAATAGCTTTTGAATCCACTGTATGCTAGAGTTACAATTCTACCAATACCAGCGACCTCTGTTTGTTCTGAGGTGTGTGTATGTGTCTCTTTGTACCTTAATTAACTGTCATATTGACTTACAGCTAAAACAAATAATGAAAGACAGTTCCAGTTACATCAGCCCCTGTTTTACTGTCGCTGCTGCATTTTGTATAAAAAGGATTCGATATCATGCAAGAAAAAAACTGTGGGTGATTAACAACATATCTATGTGCCTGGTCCACTGCTTTTAAATGTTTAATGTGGTATTTTACAGTGACAATAAGGCCACTGGAACAGATGTTCTCTTTAAGGTTGTTGTGCATTCAGATGTTCATATTTATCTTTATAATTGCAGCTAAGCAACTGTTACAAAAAAAACAAGCATTAACGCACAAAATAGTGTAAAAGCAGATAATTTGTTTAAAAGCCAATATTATCCAAACATTATTTCACCATTCAGTTAAAACTACCAGTCTTTCACAATGAAGTGTTCAAACCTTCGTACGGAACAACAAGTCAAAAACTAATTTTTACAGCAGCAGTTGTAATTATTTTATCTCAATTGGACAAAGAATTGCATTAGTTTTTTTGGGTTTAGCACCACCGGCAATACTTCCTCTAACAGGTATATCCGCCTGTGTTGCAGCATCCTTGGAATGCACATCTTTGGCTGTAAATTCAGTCTGAAGACCGAGACCGGGGACACCGTACCAGATAGGAAGAACTTTGACTCTCTGCTTTGGGCCATTGTCACTGTTTTCCAGGTAATCAACAAACTACCTGCTCACAAGATTCAATTATTGCTCTATGAAGATGACTTATGCCCATTTCTTTTAAGTATTTTTAGGCTTTATTTAAATAAAAGTTATTGAATTATCTTAAGATTGTGATGATGATGATGATGCATTTATGTGTAGTTCAGTCATGCATCTGTACTGTGGCCAGACTTCCTTATTAACTTATTTTGTGTTCATATATATATATATATTCTAATTCTGGAAGATCCTGACCCAGGAGGACTGGAATGTTGTCTTATACAATGGCATGGCAGCCACCTCACCACTTGCTGCTCTTTACTTTGTGGCGCTCATGACCTTCGGAAACTACGTCCTCTTCAACCTGCTGGTGGCTATCTTGGTTGAGGGCTTTCAGGCAGAGGTAAGTGAACTCATTGCCGCTTGACTACGAACTGCAAGGCATCGTCTTTTTCCTCTTCTAGATCGGTATCTGCATTTTTAATTGAATTGCTGGTGATTGAGGTGCCCGGGGCCAGTTTTGGTAATTCTATTCATTGCTACCCATCAAGTATTATTAATTAGAGTCACCCTGCACCAAGAGAGGTGACACTTGTCATATTATCGCTGACATGTTCTACACAGCCCTCGAACATCTTTGAGGAAATACAAGAACTCAAGATGCCTCACCTCAATGACTTAATATTCCAACCTTGTAATATATATTACACACTTGACTGTGAACAAAGCATAACCTTGTGTATAAATAGATCACTTTTGCTATTACACAACAATAACCAACAAACATGTGCTCACTTGTCTTATAATATGCAAATCACCCTGTGTTGAGACAAATGGATCACTGGAAGTGTTACAGTTCTGCTCAGAATGTGTGGTTGAAATAGTGCTCAGTTGGGTTTAAAGGGTCCAACTAGTGCTGAGAAAATGGTTTTCACACCACTTCTAACATGAGCTTGAAAAATATAAGGCAAGATGAATTAATACGTTCAGCTTTTGGCATTCAGCAAACCAGAAATTACTTAACTTTTGAAAACAGAAATGCCCACACGCTCCATTCGCTCAATCAAACCAAAACACATAACAGTGTAGTCAAATGTAGAAATCAATCCAATACTGTACTGTAGAAATCTTACTATAATAATATATTGAAGACAGGTGTTCTTTAAATGCTTGAAGAAATAGACACACCTCAGATTCCTTAAGGTGGATTGAACTGGTTGTATTTGGAGAAGTGCTTTGATTTTCATGTGTATCAAGTTTTATAGTTCCATCAGAAGCTCAAAGTTGTGTGTCACAAATAATGTGACACAACAAACCACCCCCCCCCCCCAAAAAAAAGAAAAAAGACCCTCACCCCTTCACTGATTGTGAGACAAGTAGGAAAATATCCCTAAAAATGAATACCATAGTTCTTTTTTTTTTTTAACCTAATTGCTTAACTACATGCATAGTCCTTGATCCTCTGTGTGAATTAACTGATTGAAGAACCATCAGGCCATCTCGACCAGTTGGACACTGCGGCGTCCACTCCGACGGGCAGCTGACATCCATGTTTTTTGAGCTTGACCTTTGGCAGGGACCACATACAAACCTGCTGATCTTCATAATCATGAAGCCGATTGCCATGCTGACAGTGGGTTTGAACAGAAAGCTATTCAACTGTATTTTTCAGTCATATGGTGTCCAGTGGATCAAATATATTCATCACAAAAAAAAAAAAAATCAGAGCACAACCAGACATTGGCTTCAAAAAGTTTAAAGTGCGTTTTGGACCGTGGAAAGAATAATTAAAAAGTCAACTGTGACTCTTGATATTACATTAGTGGAGCACTGAGATTTTCAATGTGTGGGAAAGCCCCTTCACATTATAAGATATTTATTTTTCACGACAGTTGTGATTCTCAAGTAAGTAAATATATCCTATAACTGTTGGGGAGGCCTGACACACAAAACCATGAGATGCTGTCTGATTTTTGACATCACATTTCTGAAAACACTGTGAAACATCACTGTCAGTCTGCTGTCAAACTCACACATGATGTTACTGGAAGATTGCAGTGCGCTTGAGCAGCCCAGTTAGGTTTTCAAACACAGATCAAAGCATTGTCATCTATGTGGCATGCAGCTATAATGTGTGAAATGGAGGGGAAACACTTACACAAATCACAAGGCACAAGGCTTTTGATTGATATATCTGAACCCCTGTCCTCCAAAGAACCCCAAGGCCACTAGTTTTTCAATGTGTCTCTAGGTGTTAATTATAGTTTCGTGCAGACACTTGTGTCAAATTACGGCAGGTGTTGTTGTAATATTGGCTCAGTCATCGTATAAAGTAAGAGATCAAAGCTAAGGAACAAGACATAAATTGCTTTTGTAATTATTACAGTTTTTATTTAACCAACAACTTTTGGAATTTTTCCAAATTCTCAAAACCTGATGCAAGCGTCACCAATAATTCATCATAAGTTACCAACAACAAATTTTGGTAACTATACAGTAAATAGGTCACAGCTAAAATAGTTTTTGTCGGCGATAATGGAGTAATCACATGAAGAACTGACTATACAAAACGATATTGAAATGACTGTAAATCATGCAAATCCACTCCAGGTCAAAGTTATAAATAAATGTAAAAGAACTAAATAGATCAAATTCTTCATCAACATGTTTTTTTGTAGTTTTTTTGTAGTTTTTTTTCCCTGTATTTGTGTCTGATTCTTCTCTCTTTCTCGTCAGGGTGATGCTAATCGGTCCTACTCAGATGATGACCGCTCCTCTTCCAACTTTGATGAGAGTGAGAAACGCGACTCAATTAAGTTGTCTGGTGAGAAGGCATTATCTCTGCCACTGGCACATGAAATCTGCTGTTAAGTTGGCCGCAGTTTGTGCAGGTTCCCCTCTTGAAAGGGATTAGAACCGTCTAGTTTAAATGGATCCCACTCAATGACCAAACAGCCTTTCCATTCTTTTCTTCATTTAATTATGGGATATAGTTAGGTCACATGTAGGTCACAACTAGGTCAGCTGGGTAGAAAACCTTTAAAACTTCGGCAGTGCCAAAGTGTCAGCAGAGGAAGCTGGGTGAGGAAAATGACGTATTGTTCGGCAGCGCCAAACCCTGAAGTGCTGGAGAATGAATCGGCCTTTACTGGTTGCCTTCCAGATTTTTATAGATGTTTTTGAGCTCACTGCACAGGCTCACTACAGAGCAGAACACTGGCTTGTTTGGTGAAAGCTGCTGGCTTTGCTTGAGAGAGTTCTCCAGTTCATGCAGCACAGGCATTTGCAAGAAGCTCCTCCTCTGCCACACCAGTTTGCAATCAATAATGAAATTATGCAATGAGGCGGTTTTGACTTTGACATCAATCTAGCAAATAAATATAGGCTTAATATTTGTACTCACCCTTAATATTATTTTCCACATCAATAAATAAAAAAATCTGGAGAAACATAATCTACATGAACTTCTTCTGGCTTTACGAACTTGGATTGAAATAATGATGATATAATGATGACATTTGTCATTTTTAGTTGCAGTATATGTGTACAATTGTATTGTTCTTATGTTTTGGGGGGTTTTGATGTCTAGAAACCAATTTTACTCAAAGGAAGGTACAACCCTCTTTACACAAACAAAACTTTTGTTGCATTCTGGGTGCCTGTTTTCAGTAGGAGAGAGCCTCTGTAAACACATCCTTTCAAAAGTGGCTCCAAACGCAGAACGTTTTGGAAAATGCTCTGATTCCATCTCCATGCAAATGGTAAAAATAGTGAAAAATAAGCAACTTTTGGAACACGCTTCATTTCTTTCTCTGTTTCTGCACATGCGCAATTAGATGGAAAATAAGGGAGTGTCATGACTCTCAATTCATATTTGACAGCCACCTGGAATAGCAATCCAACTTTGTCACCTGTCAATGCAACTGTCCATATTCTCATCATCGTTAATATTTATAGTGTATTGTTTTCAGCACATGTGCGTCTAGTTTCATTACAAACACAAACAACAACTACGAGTGGCCTAACATGTTAACTACATTGTTTTCATCGTTTTTGCC
This sequence comes from Parablennius parvicornis, assembly GCA_900302745.1. Taxonomy (NCBI): domain Eukaryota; kingdom Metazoa; phylum Chordata; class Actinopteri; order Blenniiformes; family Blenniidae; genus Parablennius; species Parablennius parvicornis. Next base: position 43,472 of record OMNM01000189.1, read on the forward strand.
ATACCTGTGTAAACTGTCATCATTTCAAAAACATTGACGTGTAAATGCAGAACTTTTATTCAACGACAATGCAAATACGATTTGTTTTCACTTGAAATGTATAAACGGGGTTTCACGCTGCTCTTGATATTTACAGTTGTCACATTACTCTAATCATGCCTATAATCATTACCTGGTATTATCACTAAATATGGTTAACACATGAACATTAGGAATTGTTAAAGAATATTAATCAACATATTAGATTTAAAAACACTACATAGAATAATAGCACCAACAACAATTCAGAAACAAAGGCTATATTTCAATTCTTCAAGATGCTGTGAATGTTACCAAAAGACCATAAACTGTAATTCATGCCAGTCTGATTTCATAACCTAATGACATGCTGGGGAACACACAACATTGGAGACAGTGGTCCATGTTTGTTTTTTTTGTAATGAACGTTTTATTGTTTTTTGTGACATGTTGCATGAGACTGTTTTACAGAATTAATATAAGTAAGGACAAAAGTCAGTAACAACAAGCCAAACAAAATAAAGAACTATATACATTCCACCATTGCCTTACTAAGTTATTTTAAACAAAGAATAGAGATAGAGCTATAGTAAGTAATACAAGTACCAAACACAGAAGCAGAGTAGTATAAAATAAAAACAGGATCAGTGATGCTTCTTTTAAGTACGGCCAGAAGTGTTCAACCCAATAACAGTAGCGCAGGACTGCGTGCCAAAAGCTTACAAACTTGTGAAAACTGGGAGAGGAGCCAGCAGCCGTAAAAGATGAATGATCTCTACCCCGAGCTCACAGTGACTTTGTTCCAGCCCTCCTCAACAGAGCCGGCAAACAACGTAGTTCAGAGAGGATTAAACATGAGTTGAGAGGCTGGTGAAGTCACTCCTATACATTATGACGAGGCTGCTGCTCAGGAGAAGTGATGGCTGCTATGATGTGTAAACAAAATGGGGACAGACTGCAAGATCCTCTGTCCAAACGTATAGTTTTTCATGCTTCCATTTTATTAAAGTTTTGTCTTTACACTGCAACATTTCGAATACAAAGTTTGTTTCAACAGTAACTACAGAAATACTGAAAATGATGTACTTTTAATGCCAGGCTGAACAAAACACTATCAACATTATCAATGGTAGTATATGGACATTCGTATGGAGAGACGACCAAGTAGGGTTGTTATTACGGTGACTGTCTACCAAGTCCCAGGAACATCTGGACTGGGAGTCATGACAGTGGCCATCAGCTTTGTTATTGTCTGCCTATTTAGCATGTGCAGAAGATCTTTTTACCACAGCCATGGTGCTCATGCATGGTGACAGAAAAAAAAGCTCTTGCTTCGCTGAAAAAAACACTTTGGCCCAAAGCCAACCGGTTGTGTGATTTCCACTGCATCTGATTTGGAAACTTTCATATAAGTTTGACATTTTTCTTCCGCACTCACTCCAAAGAGACTTCACCTTGTTATGTTAGGGATGTTCACTTCAAATGGTTTAACTGACAAGCAGGTTGAAGCCTGTTGGCTGGAGGTTGTCAAATTTCATTTTAGGAAATGTAGGAAATAAGGTTGCCAAGAGAGTGAGTTAGAAATTGTGTAACTCAAATGAGTAACAAACTTGTTACAGAATCACTTTAGAAAGGAACTGAAGTTCGAACACTGACAGGATTAAAGATATAGAAATGCACCTCCTCTGACTACATTATTATAACTGATCATTCAAACAAATGGAAATGCATTTGTGCCTGAACATGCGTATAATATGAAATCAAAAAAATATGCCACACTTTCTATATTTACTATGTTGTTTATTTTTTTGCACGTTATGACTTGATTCAAATGTTTATAACAGTTTAAGAAAAAGGACAGAGCAAAGTGCTTTGATAGCATCTGTGAGGAACTAGCAATCCAGCACAAGGATGTGACAGTGTCACAAGTAACTAAAAACATTTAAAAGGAACAGCTAATGTATAATTTCACTTTCTGTAACTGGCATGTAAATGCAATATTTAAAGTAAAAACTTGATTTCTCTGTGTCATTTCACAGTATTTTGTTCTTCTATTTATCACTCTTGGAAAGTTATCGACATTTACTTATATTTTTGCCATTTATCATTTCTGGCTTAGACAGACAAATAATTCAGCCAAACATCAACAAATATTTCCAGCCTGAAGTTTGGCTTGATGTGGGCATGTTGTCAGCTCAGAATGTGCTGCAATTACCAAGTAATTGTTCCACCTGGAAGTTGATTTATATCAGACGTGTCAAACAAACGGCCCACAGACAAAAGCTGGCCCACCAAAATTGTCAAAATTACCCAACTTAACACAATACTAACACCTGAATTCCCTTTTGCAGAACAATTTTACAGGTGAAAATGTATTGTTTTGGCATTTGTATTTCAGAAGAATATATTGTTAACATGTTGCTCCTAGAGTCAGCACTGTTTGTTTCTGAAAAGAAACCACACAGACTCTTAACTATAAAACTACCAAGTCCCAGGAGACCATAGACTGAGAGTCATGACACTCTGGAGGCGGCCATTGTTGTTATTGTCCATCTACTTGCGGAGGAGATCTATTTACTATGTGCAGTAGTGGCATTTCTCTGTTTAGAAAAATTTCACCTTGGGAGCTGTTTTCAAAGTCCCATTTCAGTGGCCACCCATATCGCGGAAATTGTTTTCTCTTTTCAATTGAAAACGTTTCCGTGTAAATGGGCCTAAGTCAAACATCCAGTGATACGAGAGTGAAAACTTGTACCTTATTGTGAGCGAAGTAGCTTTAGCATCCTCGCTAGCAATAATTGTACATTTCTGAAAACATACTAAAGGCTGCACAGTTTACCTCGAGAAGAGGGGATTGGCTTCAGCCAACAATCGACATGTTTTCAGATAAATTAGCAAATTTGCCAAATAAACCCCAAAGACAAGTAATGGGCTTCTTTTTTTTTTTTTGTTCACATTTATTGTATTTTTCATCAGAAAGCATTGACACTGTAATCGGATATTGAAATAATAGCAAATATCTCCATGTTATACCACTACAATAAAAGACAGAGGGAAAACAAAACATTTCACTTGTCAAGGCCCCTCAGGATCAAATTAGGCTGTATGTGACTGAGCTACTCCACTGAAAGTATGAGGCCTCAACTTTTCGAGTCAAAATGCGTAATTTTTCTATTTTCTTTTGAGGTAGGTTCTGCTCTTACTCTACAATGTTTGGAAAATAGTTTTCATTTACATGGAAACAACATAAATACTAACAACAATGTAGTTGGCATGCCAGGCCAAGAGCTGGTGCCGTTTGTTTCTGGAATGAAACCACAGATGAGTGTTTTCAAAAAGTTGTATTTTCAGTGGTACTGAACAGCACTTTTGTGTAGACGCATACTAAAACGCAAGAAAGGTTTTTAGTGTTAAGAAAAGTGTTTAAACGGGCCCTGAATGTCACACCATGGCTTTCTTTCAGTGACAACAGAATCATAGCATGTCACGAATCACTGTTACCAGGCTGAATTTTTTATTTATAAATTCAAATGAATGCCGACAACGAATATCTCACTTCAACTCTCCTCAGATCCGAGGATCTGCACGTTGACACCTAACGGACACCTGGAGCTGGGGACCTTCTCGGGGCCCAGGGGATCCTCCTCCTCGGAGAGGCGGAGCTTCACCATCGGGTCCAGAAAGAGCAGCGTGATGAGTCTGGGCAAGAGCAGCCTGGAGAGACGCTCCCTTTCTCTGGTACTTTTCCCACAGCTGACTTCCACAAACATTAATGCCATTCATGGGTTACTCACCTTGTCCACTACACAATGCTCTTTGAACCATTTTTTGCTGAAGTTGCATTCTAGCCAAAAAAGCTTTAATCCAGTTCATTTTAGTATTTGATGAAAAATGTATTCGTATAGACCTGAGGTTTGTTATCCATTTGAGCAAATGTATTACTTCATTTTAGGTTCATTGTTGTGAGGTGAAAGAAGGTGAAAATCATTTAACTCAGATGTTTTTTTCAATGTGGTAACCTGAAAAGCAAAACCAAAGGATGGAAAAAAGCAAAATGCAGGAGGAGGGCGAATTGGCTGGTGTGATTCACCGGTTTCAGTTCCCGATGTGTTTACCTTTTGAGTCATGACTTGTAAAGTTATTAGAAACAGGACAAACCCCCTATATTGGATTCAGTAGTGACATAACCTGAAATAACACAAGTATAATAGGAAAAATTCAAACCATTCAACGGATTTCACATTCGCCTGAAATCGGTCCCCAATGCAGCCCGCACTGTTGAAAAGGCACATCACTCAAACAAAAAGCCTATGCTTTGGAAAACCCATTTCAATTTCATTGAAAAACACCACTTTAATCAAGCATGGTGCAGTGAAACTCCATGTCTGTGATAAAAATGTATTCAGAAGTTTAGTGAAAAGCAAAACTACAAAGGAATACATTTCAATATGTTTGTAGAATGAAATGAAGAAACAAGATAGAATATATTATCAAAAGTATTACTGTATTGTGTGAACACCTTAGTGAATTGCAAATAGATATTTACGACATACACGGATGAGCCACAACATTAACACTGGTCCACAAGAAGTAAAGAACAGTGATTAACTTGTTGATTTAGCCCAGTGGAGGGTGATATAGCTCTAATAGTGAACAGTATGTTCTTACACTTTGTGTTGAACACCAAGGGTATAATAGTCTAATGAATGAAGTTCTCTTTGTCTGTTTGTACCTTTTACCATGAAAAAATGGTAGTTACATTCAGCCAGAAAACCTTGTTTTAATATGGGTGCCAGCTCTTGATTGCCACCTTCACTGGAGGTAAAAGCGATCACAGATTTTCACTTCATAACGTCATGCAGGGAAATAACGACGCTTTCTGGTAGAGGTTATTTCCTCTGCCTTTGTTATGAATGACAGACATAGAAACAGACCTACCCTCTGGGATCTAATTCCTAATAATGCTGGACAGCCTGATAAATTATTTCCTATTATTTTTGGAATTCATTTCTAAAAAAATTAGTCTAAACACAGCATATACTCTTCACCTGTGTTGTTTGATTGCAACTGCTTCTTTCATTATGATGCACTGCCACATATCATGAGATATTGGTGAACCATTCGATGAACACAGTGAAAATGATTTTTCATTTTAGTTCCAGATGTTTGGCATTTAAATAGCAACATTCTGAAAATGTTTACAGTGGCTCTGACCACCATTGTTGTGTAAAGAGTAACCCAAAACACTACGGAAGTTTACCATTCTCGCTTGAAAATGTTTCGTAACCAAGGTATTGTATTGGCAGATGGCATGCAAGTTGTTCAATCCCCTAAAGAAACAAGTTAAAGTCTGATCATGTAATGGTTTGCATTTACATAAAGGCATACAAACTTTATATTGTCCAAACTTCATATTAATTGGAAGCTGATGGTAAAAACAATCAAAATAAACACTTTCCATTTAGAAGGGTTGCCTTCATGAATGTAGAATATCAGGCATTTTTCTCAAATCAATCAAAATACAGTCATGCTAATAGATTTATGTACAATACATATTTTTCTTTGATTTAGAACATCTGAAAATACTTTTTTTTTTTTAAATATATGTTAGATTTGTTTTTAATGCATTTCTAAAGGAGTCACAAACCAGCTCAGCACTCAGCAGAGATGCATTTCCTCAGCGAGATCGTCGGATGTTTACCAATTTTTAACTTTGAGCTTTTGTAATCTCAAATTGACATAAATTTGCTGCAATACTCCAAGAACTATCATCACTTCCTCAGAACATGTAAGTCCTCACATTTTATGCAAAAACTTGGTGAATCATATGTTCTCTATGTTGGCCAAAGACATACAGTAGACAGGGAGAGACGGGGCTCTAAACTCAAACCTCAGCAGAGGAAAACAACTTCCTCTACCATCTGATCTACTATGTAGCTTCAAGAACACAAGAGAACTGCTGCAAATTTCGTCATGCCTGACATTTCAGGACATCTTTAAAGATCTTACAGAGCTTTGAAAAGCTTTGGTGGCTTGACGGAAACCAAGAGAATTTCCGATAGATTGGTTGATAAACGTATATTCCCTTTAAGAGACCTCCACTATGACCAAATACAGTATGCACATTTACAACTCTCACAATGATGACTAAAGGATAACATGAAAGGAAAAGAGATCATTATCATTGTGAATCCAGTACCAAAACTTTTTTTCTGTATTACAGTTCAAGGCTAATCATGTACAGTAATTTTCTGGGGCTATAAATTGGCACAGGCAGCAGTCATTCCGCTCACTAATAACCAACACTTTCATTGTGTCGTCTTCTGGCGGAGCTGCCGCTGAGCTGAGCTGGACTTCCACACGTAAATCAAATAATTTTGCCCTGTAGCTACTATCAAACATACGGCATGTAACTAGATGTGTGCACAGTGGGAATTCCCCGGCGTTGCGTTGTTCATTGAACCAAAACCTTTGGAGAAAGAAACTGAAGCAGTTCTCTAAAGGTTTCGTTCAGTGCACGGTTGTCATGACGACTTCTATTAATTGACTGTTTCCCTCGTGCGTTCATCCACACTGTGGGAGAGGTGGAGAGGAGAAGACCACGGGGGAAAGTAGAGAGGGAGGAGAGGAGAACAGATACACGATGATGATGATGATGATGATCATGATCATGATGATGATGGAGAGAAACAAGGAGGGCGATGAAGTCAAATAGGAGGGTGGAGGAAAGCGGGACGCGAAGAGATGATACGCTTTAGCAACACTCTGTAGCGCAGAGGTTATAATGTTAAACACGGTGGGTGTGGGAGATCCACTTCACTGTGATGTCTCCTCCTCCTCTCTCCAAGCGCTCCGACTTTATTGATATCAGAAGGCACCGGTTACATCACCCAGGGCAAACACCCCTGGAATTATAAGCATTCAAGAGAGTTGTTTATGAACAAATTCATGTTTTTTTTTGGTTTGTTTTTTTTCTCCATGCTGAAGTTTTGTGAGTTGCCTGCTAGTGTTTGTTACTCTTTGATGAAATCGCAGTTCTGACTATGAATCAGTTCCATCTGTTTCCTGGGACTTTTTTTTCTTTCTCCTCTCTGTATCAGGCTGCTCATCGGGTTCAGTTGCGACACAGATTTGGTGCTTTTGTTGGTTGTGCTCCATTCAGGATGTCAGTGATGGGTGTGACAAACGTGCTGCTTTGTTGGCTGGATGGAATTTAGATAGTAATGCTCAATGAGCTTTGAAGTTTTTTAGAAGTGTAGATTAAATAGTAGAGGGTGTAACTTTGTTAAATAATGAATATCTATTACAATATCCTGTTTTGTTAATAAAATAAATATGTGAGTTTGTCAATTCATATTAGAGACACATCAAAAAAACATGAATATAACAGGAAAGTCTATTTAAAAGAAAAAATGTTTTTACCTCTATGACATGATTTGAGGCTGTATTTAAGTGACATTTTTAACTGAAAACGAAAAAAATTTGGTTGCATTTTGGGGTTCTGTTTACATAACAGTGCGCAGAAAACGGCTCTGTGGGTGGAACTTTCCCAAAAGGCTTGGACTCTGTTACCATGGAAATGGGGCATATGCAACTTTTCTGAAACATTGCTACTGTGCATGTGCACCACGGCCATGGTAAATACTTTTTTTATACATGCTCAGTAACGACAATGTTTGCCTCCAGAGTATTATGACTCCCAGCCAATATTCTCCTGGGACTTGGTAGTTTTATAGTTGAGTTACTATAAAAACAGTCCAACTTCATCTTCTGTCCAGACTAATGTCTTTGTACTCGCTATTGTACATTTTTATACTGTTCCAATGTGTGTGCAGTTTCTATGCAAAAACAAATGACAGCAACCTCTAGTGGCCAAACATGCTAACCACATTGTTTTCAAAATGTTGCCTTGTAAACATGTAACTTTTCTGAAACAAGAATGCAAAAACGATGCATTTTCACTTGTCACGTTGTGTAAACAGTTTGTAAATAGCATTCAAAGCATATTTTTTTTTTTTCCTTTTTATGAGATACGTTTGGCCTCATTATTAGAATATATTCAGATGTTGTTTTTCTTATTTATTAAGTTTATGTTTGATCAAACTACAACATTTGAAAATACTTTTAGGATAACATTATCAAAGCATTTCCAGATGCCTATGTACATTTTGGAAAAACATTTCACAAACTTAAATGAAATGATGATGTCATGTGTTTTATGTGGAGCTGGTGTCAAAATGCAAACAGTTGGTTGTGCATGCTAGTATACCAAGTTAAAAAGTCAGCAGCTGCTTGTTTCAGATTTAACACAAACTGAGAAAAGTGAAAGAAAAATAGATTTAGATCAAGTTTTATATTGATGTGTTGTCTAAAGCTGAAACTCTAAAAATTACAGTAATACAACCATTTTCCAAAGTTACAGATTTATTGTACTGATACAAAACCCATCAATTGTACGGCAATGTTTATTTTTGTGATTTCACCTTTGTCCTAAACTTCATTCACATCACAGATAAGAGGAAATTGTCTGCTGTATGATCTGATTAATGCTAAAAGAGAACACAATATGCAGTTCATCAGTAGCAGCTGTTGTGGTTTGTGCCATGTGGCGTGGAACAAAATGTCTTGACGGTAAGATTAATCTAAAGCAGACTCACAAACACACTGCTACCGTTCCTCCTCAGTGATCCGCTCTGCAGTTCCGTGTGGACCGAAGGTGTTATTTCACATTTGCTTCAGCACAGTTTCTATAGAGACGGATGCATAGATCCTCTGGTATATGCCACTGGCTTCGGGCTCTGACTGGCAACGTACGTTTCCAGGGGTAAAACATATAATTATGTCTATCAGGCTCAGAGGATCAGATATGTAGAAACAAACAGAACTGGTTATGTTCCTTTAAGTGGAACTGGCACTCGGGGACCTGCACATTAAACTTGATGACAGGCTGCGGTGCACTGAGGTATCATTTTCAAAAGCCCCATTTGTACTTCATTTGTTTAGGCCTGTACTTACATACTGTTATATTTATGGACTATAGATGTACAGCAGCAATGTTCTAGTTTCTGATCCATATAGCTTCAAAGTATCCCTCTGTGCTAATTATGTACTTCCAAGTAACAGGTTTCAAGATAAATAATTTCTAATAGCATGCAAATGGATTCAAACAAATAGATTCAAAACACTTTTGGAAATTTGAAAACAGAACTGGGAGGCAAAAAAAATGCATCCATAAAGCGTATGTGAATTTTGCTTCCATCATGGTAGAGTGGTTATCTTTCATTTGAAGGGTTGCAAGATCGATTCCCTGTCGCCGCCTGTCTGCATGTGGAAGTGTTCTTGACCAAGACTCTGAACCACAAATTGCTGCAATTGGATTAAAATCCACCTTACATGGCAGGCACACCCATTGGAAAGGAGGCAGTGGTGACCTACAACCTACAGCAGTGCACGTGGGATAAGGAGTGCTCAGGTTTGATTCCTGCAGTAGACAGTTTACAACTGTGGGTCTGTAAGCAAGATAAGCCCCCTGTGTGGTGCTCTAATGTGTGCCCACCGGAAAAATTATGGAACCCTTTGATTTACAGACTGTTTTCAAACTTTTGTCTGGCAAACATCCTTTATTCTGGACTGCTTTGCGTTTATTCCAGCGTCATGGTCGCAGTTCCAACTACCACAACTGGGGGCGCCCTCTCCCTCCACACTATGGGTGGAGCCGCAGGTACAACATTGTACATACCTTACTTCCCATCATACAGATATTTCCTTACCTTTATGTCCTTATTCAGATTAATTTACAACAATTGAATAGACTTGTCAGTTTCATGATTACATACTTAGTATTTATCAAACTATTGTTAATTATGTCCTGATTGAAACTGTTCGTGAATACTGATTGCCATGTTTTCTCCTCTGCTGGACAGGTCGAGCTCCAACAGCTTGGGTCGTAGGAGTTATGGGTTTGGTGGGGCCCCTCCGGTGGGAGGTAGCCTCCGTGTGCGCAGCACCCGCTCTCCACACTCCTACACATACGCCGCTGAGCAGGAGTCTCTTCTCTCGCACCCATCCCACCCGCACCACCCCCTAGCCTCTCATCACGCACCTCCACCGTCGCTGTTCCTCACCAGACATTTTGCCGTGAGGAGGAACCGACGGGCGCTTTCCTTGGAGCTCCCGGAGGTGCTCCGAGCAGGCGCACCGCAGCCCCCGGCCCTGCAGCCCACCCACATAGACTCTGGCAGGAGGAGCGGGTCAGCCGCAGGGGGGTCAATTACAGGAGGGTCTGGGACCAGTAGCGGATTGGGAGTGGACCACCGGGACTGTAACGGCAAGGCACCGGGTCTCCACACTCACCTCATGACCGAGGTTTTCCCTCAAGTAAATGCACGCAAAGACAGAGCTGATCTCGATGAGGAAACAGACTATGTGAGTGATTTCTTTTCAGTTATTCTTTTAAAAAAAAGCTATCCATATAAAGGTTCTTTTATCATAAGTATATTCTGCCAATCAAAACATGTTGCAAGGGGTTGAAATTCTTATAAACCGATAGACAGGCAACGTTTCAGACGTTAACAAGACTCTACAGTACAAGATTTAATTTAAAAACCTCTAGAAATTTGTGTGTTTACTATTATTTAGCATCTCTTCTTCTTGACAGTGGAGATTAACTGCCATCAAACAAATGGTACATTCAATTTCAATGTGATAGCAGCTGGACTTCCTCCAACTTTTTATAAAGAAAATACGGATTCCCTCTATAAACTGTGTATTAACATCTGGGAAGACTGGTTGCTGGTGTTTTAGGAATGTTGGACTATTCTTGGCAAATGTAGAATTAACATAGCTTGAGTTTTTTGGGGTTTTTTTGGCTTGGGATGGCTGCCATTTCCCTCTCGGAAAATATAATTATAACACCAAACTTCCTAAAAAGTTAAGTAAACACCATGCAGTAGAAATGAATGAGCACATTCTCCCAACATTATTATATTTGTTTCTGGTAGTGCCACTAGAAGACAGTGTTAGATCTTCAAGGTTGAGGAAACTAATTAGGAATGATGCATTTGTTGTTCTTACCTATTTGAGAAACTAATAGTGGAGCTTTATAGCTGCTTTTGTTGGATTAATGGTAATACATCAAATACTCTTTACCAGTTTCCTCAACTTGCCTCAATTATTGTGAAAGTTCAAAAATATGACTCCTAAGAGCAATGGTAGTTTGGGATTATGTGATTACAATGACGTTGACGTCACTTTTGAAAAGTTTCATAAGCTCCCTGAAGTCAGCACCTCGCACCTTTTGAACTTTTTCAGTCATTTTAGTAGTTGTGTTACCAGCATATATTGTCAATAAAAAAGCTCTATTCTTATCTGAGAGAATAAAGGGTAGATATTACTAGGGAGGCACTGATACCACTTTTTAAAGGTTTTGCTTTTTCCTTTCTTATGAAGAGTTGGTGCTTCCGTATCCAGAAGATGATGGAGGTATATAAGCCAGACTGGTGTGAGAGCAGAGAGGACTGGTCCGTCTACATGTTCTCCCCTCAGAACAAGTAAGTCATTTTGTGCTTGATGTATTCAATGCGACTGAAAAATGCTGCTGATGGTTTTTCTGCTTTTCTCAAGCATTACCAGTTGAATGAAGTGTTGCTGTGTTTAACATTAGTATTCATTATCACAAAGATATGAATCTGTGAGTGAAGTCACATATTTATTTTCTTTATAGTAGCCCAGCCCTTAGGCAGTTAGTACAAATATCTTCAAGGGGCAACAGAATGAAGACGTTATTAAATCCATCAATCTTCTATACTGCTTCATCAAATTGAGAATGGTGTGGGTGAGCCGATCCCGGCTGGCTGTGAGTTAAGGGAATATATAACTGAGTCCATGCACCAGTCTATCGGGTACTCACACCCATGTCAACGGGTTAACTGGACTCAGACTGGCGGTATTCTTGCTACAGGGCTGAAGCTCGACACAACTGTGCAACACATGGTCTGATGAGCAAATAGAAAATTGCATGTTCTTCTCGTGTCTTCATGGATTTTGTTTTTGATGATTCACCTTTCTCTCAAAGTTACATAAATTTTTTGGACTGGTGTCGGCTCCAGTCCACTGTACTTCTTCATAAGAGATGGCTTGATGGTAGAAGGATTTGCTGTTGTGACTTTCGCCACAATTCATACCAATATTTTTAAAATATTGTAATACCTATATCTGAGTAGTAAAAAATGGGATACGTATTTCATAGCATTTGGATCATACTCCAATCATAAACCTATATTACATGGATCAGCTAAAACATATCTACCTACCAGCAGAGGTGTCAAACATAAAGCCAGTGGGCCAAAAGTGCCTTGAAATGACTGTTGTTTTTAGCGCTGTTCAAATACTGTATAATTTAGTTGAATTGAACTGCAATGTGTTTGACACCCCTAACCTGTCAGTTATGTCTTTTTTTCCTTCACCTGTTACTAGGCAGGAAATAATAGACAATAAGTGAAACCTTTGTGGTGAAAATAATCCATTAGTTAGAAGCAGAAAAATGGGAAAGCGTAAAGATTCGAGTGAGTTTGACAATGTCAAATTATTTATTGCAAGGTGATTGCGTCAGAGCATCGCTCAACCGGCTGCTCTTACTGGGAGTTGGTGGTCAAGTACAGTACTTGTCAAAAAGTGATGCAAGTAAAGCAAAGGTTAAGCCTCACTGATTAAATGTTTTTTGGGATAACGTTCCAATAAACTAGAGATGTGCACCTCTCTTTGTGAAGAAACAAAACGAGAAGTTAGTGTCTTGTGTCATTGTGATTTCATTTAGCCTCTATTTAGGGGAGAAAAGATGATTCTACATGCAAAAACCAATGGCCTTGAAAAACAAATGTTTACTGACTCTGCCTGGGTAATGTGGAAGAACAGCAGACTGCATAGTCAAACCATTTGTCTGCTACCACTGAGAAAACCTCCTGTCTTCAAGTTTCACAAATGGGCTTGTTAAAGCGATGTCGCTACATGATTCTTCCATGGCGTCTCTTTTCTCGAGTCTTGTGCTTCCAAAGGTGGCGGAAACAACCCGTGGAAGCTACATGAAAGAAAATCACTCAGTCATTGTCTTGTTCAGGCACTAGATTCCCTTCGTGCTGATAGCCACTTAAGGAAAGCCAAGCACCGGGGTTGTGTTTTGGCATCCTGGCAGGTTCCATCTGTCAAGCAAAGGCTGTATATGTGTGTCTGTGTGTGTTCTGGTGTTAAGTGATATGCAGTGAATGAGCATATGTGCACCTTGTTTTGTACCTTGTTCTATTATTTGTGTGAAAGCGTTCGCGTGTGTTCGCTCTTTCAAGTGTACTGAATCCGAAAAAAAGGCGTGGGAAGCAGACAGACAAGACCAAAGGAGAAAACAGGATGATCATCAGAAGAGGGAATGAGTGTTGGTCCTAACGCAACCGCTGGTCGCGATCAATAGGATCGCCACATTTGTATCGATATATAAAGGGGACAGAGTTGCCAGGTCTAGAGGAAAAGCAGTGAGATTAACACATCGATTTCCTCGCCCTGAGAGCAGGTGCGGGAGTAGGTAGAGTCTGATCTCTTTATAGCTGGTAGTTGAGATGAGACAAACGAGAGCTGCCACTGACAGTGGAACTGACGATCTGACAAGGCAGCAGATGCTTCAAGTCAATCCGGAAACAGATTCCTTACACCAGCGGATCTAAACTGGTTCTGCATTCAGCCATGTACAACAAAGTGTCTTTGCTGTGCGGGGTTGCAAAATATATAAGGTTCCAAAGTTCCTAATGCACAGGCCGAAAAATGCAAAGCCAGAGTATAAAGTGAATACACAATTACACAAACACACACACAGGAAAGCAAACTAATGATATGAAGTACTGCTCTATATACTTCACCCTACACATTATGTCAGTTGGATCAAAGATTCTGTTTCTTTACATTTTTCATTCGCAGAACCTAATTATGAGTCAATTACAACAATTGAGAGGCACTGCATTGGTGTACATGATGGCTGCTAATTGGCTTGCAGTGCTGCTGTTTTTCCCAATATGAAAGATTTAATATGTTGGTGGCCACCCAAGACAAAATAGTAATGATTACAGTCTTTAAAATCTACATGATGGAATTCCCTGTGGTCCCCATACGGGCTCTTTTATCATGCTTTTTTAACTTAGAACAGAAAAACATCAGGTCCCGTTTCCTTTCACTCATACCACCATTTATTTTGAGAAACAATTCAATATTTTAAGCTGTGCCATAAACCGACCACATAGAAATCTCAGGTTTTCCTCACTTCTTTTCTTTCCCTCTCAGGTTCAGACTTCTCTGCCAGTCCATAATCGCCCATAAACTCTTTGACTACGTGGTCCTGGTCTTCATTTTTCTCAACTGCATCACTGTGGCTCTGGAGAGGCCGAGGATCAACCAAGGCAGCTTGGTAAGAACTTTGTTTTTTTGTTGTTTTTTTTTTTAAATATAATTTGACAGAGGAATGACTGGATGATGTGGTTGTCCATTTTGACATTTTCACTAATTTGGCATGAAACCACAAATGGTAGACAAGTTGGACAGTAAAATCAGACAATCCAGACAATCAGATGCCACTTATTGAGATTTTAGAGGTTCATTTCTATTTTTAGGAATAAAAATATGAAAATAGCAAAATCACAGTTGTGATGCACAGAGATATGCAAAAATAATGTTACCTCATAAAAGATTTGTGAAGTTAGTAAAATTGCCTGACCCCATGATTATGTCAATATATTTTTAAAAGTAAAAACGCATGCCCGTTTACATGACAACAGTGCTGAGACCCACTTGAAATGCAAGCTTTTGAAAATATCTTCCAAAGTAGAATTTTTCCAAAACACTCCAACTCAATCTTCGTGGAAACAGGGTAAAATGCTACTTTATAAAAATGCTCGGGTTCCATCTCTGTTTACATGGACAAATTTCTTTAAACAGGCATCGTCGCCATAATAATTAAAGGTAAGCACTTTGAAAGCAAGCAAATCTCTGGAAATGAATTGTTTGAATTTGATAATGACAACACTTTTGGGAGGTTTTAACTTAGTTTCAAAATGTTGGCCAGCTTTTTAGAGTGAATGTCCTTTCTACTTTCCTTCCATTCTTGCTAATCCATGCTCCGCTTTTGTTACAGGAACGACTGTTTCTCACCATATCCAATTACATTTTCACTGCCATTTTTGTGGCAGAAATGACCGTCAAGGTAAGATACCAAAGCTTTTTCCTTTTTTTTAAAAAAAGAATTCGCTTCTGCTTGTCTTTCTCCTTGATGTCCATTTTTCATAATTCACTTTTATTTTTTTTCTTCGCTTATCTTTTCCCATTCTTCACATCGCCCCTTTCTTATCTGCATCGTTCTCTTTTTATTAGTATCTAACCTACCACACATCCTCCTTTTTTTTTTTTTTTTTCCTGACGGCTCTGCAACTTGCGGTTTAATCAGTTGCACACGACCCATTAGCGATGGGCAGCAAGATAATTAAGTTAATTAGAAGGACATCACTCTTCAGCTTGGCCTTTAGCTACTTCTTGATTTCCCATCGATAAACACGCACATGCAAACACACATGCCTTCTTCTTTTTAATCCACTAATCCGCTGTCCAGAAGACATGGCATCATCCATTATTAAGGCCCCTCAGGTCCTCGGGCATTTTTACCGCATTGGAAATTCCTGCGGTGATTTATTCATGACTGCAAATAATGAAGACTTTTGTAGCTAGTGGTATGTAGAGCATCTCCGCAGCAGTGGTGCAGATATCACATGTGTGCATGTTTGACCCATTGTTGAACCGAGTTCGCTGTGGTATTCATTTGCCTTTCCATCTTTATCCCTCTCTTTTGCATCTTTACCCACTTCTTTCAGTCATCCAGCGACTCGTTTTCTTTATCTTCTCATTTGATTAATTTGACATTGGGTCCCATTTCTCATCGTTGTCTCTGCTCTTTTGCCCCATCGTTTGTAATTCAATCAACCGAGCTCCATTGTTATCTTCCCGTGTGCGCCTTCATTTACACAAATGTGTACTCTCCCGCCACTCATTCTCTTATCGCAAATATATCAGCCACCGTCCTGCTGCTCTAATTTCCACTCACTGTCCAATTACTGATTCAGCTCCTACACAGGCTTCATAATAAAGCATTTGTGCCATCGAGATTCCGTTAAATTGAGGATTTATTCAAACATATCTGCACATCTCCCTCTTCTCTTCACTCACAAATTAAGTTAAGAAAAATTTCAATGACTGTTGTGAAAATCTGCCTCACATGGTTAGTTGTTGCACATTAATTCTCCATGAAGTTTCTTAAAGAGACACAGCAAACTGTTTTGTACATTTCAGGGTCCATCAAAGTCAGTGATCACACACTACAAGTCGACATTGATTTGAATGATTCACATGACAATCACATAATCGTTCTATACCTACTGTGAGTAGTTCAGTCTGAATGACCTGTGGTGAAAAGCCCACGTAAAGTCTGTCATGGCTTGTAAATGTATTGATACAACCACAAATGAAAATGTATTTTAGTATGATTTTATGAGATAGGCCAACACAGTGTGCCGCATAATTGTGGAGGGAAAATTATACATAATTTTGAAATTGTTTTACAAACAAGTTTTATATAAAGTCCCCTCTATAAATGGGTCTTGGTCTCATGAAGCCAATGAGAACCAGTCCGGATGCCTCCTCTGTTTGGGAGGCTTTGGAAGTGAACCTCAAGTCTCATGTGTCGCCTGGATTTCACAATCACACATCCAATGCCATGAAAATTTGTGGATTATGTGGATTCATAAGTAGATCCAGTATGCGGTAGCAGTCTTTTCACTCTTTTCAGTCCAGCACCAATACTTTCTTCCTGGTTACTTCTTGGGGAATCATGCAGACGAAAGCCAATCCATCAATTTATTTATGAAGCTTAAATTAGTGAGACGACCTGACATTCACAAATGTGGCAGTGAATGTCGAAGCACCCCGACATTGCAAACCCCGGGGTTTGTTTGCACATTCGGACAATTGCATCCAGTCATTGTACCTCAGGTGTGACAGCAGCTGCAATCTGACATCTCTATTTGCAAATGATGCCATCATTTTGAAACCATCACTTGAGTGCCTTAATTATGCACTGAAAAGAATGTGTTGCAATGCACATCAGTACCCCCCACACTGATACTATGGTCTTGTCATGGTTAAAGATGATATGACATTTTCTGCAGAGTAGTTGAGTTATCTCATGGTCTTAATAAAAACAAATATTTGGGTGAATAAATGTCAGACTGTGATCAAATGAATATGGTTGCTGTACTTGACTTTTTTTTTTTTGTTTTTTTTCTTTGTGAAAATAATGCAAATCAATTATATCTGTAGATCAGCTCTACATTCCCAACTTCAGCTATGATCTGAACCAATAGCATTCAGATCTGACAGCATGAAGAACTCGACTATTTCAGAGGTTATAGTGCTTTATGCATCCAAATAAGATGTCCTCTGGTTGCCTTCCATTGAGGAACCAAATACCTGGATTAATGATATCACTTAGTTTATCTGGAAGCAGGTCATTGTCAGACTGGAGGAGTGGGAGAAAGCTGCCGGGAACAGGAATTCTCAGGCGTTTTTGCTCTCCATATTGCCTCCATGCCCCCAGGTAAACTAAGTGGGAAAGATATATAGCTAGACACTTGCAGAAAGTTTTGTCCTCCTGCTTATCCACTGGCTTGGTTAGCAAATGTAGCAATTTAAAACAGGCTGCTACAAGCACATATAAGCCACTTAATTGCATATTAAATTCTCAACAATTTGTACCACATTCATATTACTAAGACCTCTAAAGTGAAAAGATAAAATATTGAAGTTCTCCAAGCCCAAATCCCAAAGAAGCCAAATTGCTAATTTCATACATACCCGTATTTTTCTTTTTCAAATGCCAGACTCAAACTTGACTTAAGACTGCTAAACATGTATACTATGGAGTACTTATTAAATGCCACGAAGCCTAATTCATACTGGATACACAAATATATGCGAAGGCTATGCGTTGCCCCGACCAGCTCCACACAGCCATTTTATCGAGGGTACATTTGTCTTACGTTGTCAATTCCATTAATAATCAACAAACCATGGACATACCTGTTGTCTACCTGCCGCTGATGGATAACGTCTCATAATGCTCGCCAGGTTGTATCTGGGAGTGAGTATGATAAAGAATACCCCATGCAGTGTCTGACCCAATACACAATACTGGAATTGGTGCCTCTCTAATTAATACAGAATAAGAGCGGTGAACAACAAAGTATGGTTCATTTTAAAATATCCCAATCAGCAACAATCTCCTTGCATCTTGAATCCCATTCGTTTATTTGTGTATCACTTCGTCCTTGTTTTACTTCTGTTGTTCATTGACACAGAACATGTGTGAACGCATTAATTTCAACCATCAGATAATCTTTTCTAATCCATTTTATGCCCCCTATGACATAAAAATAATACTAATTACAATGTGAACTAGCTATTGCCCAAAACTCACATGTACACTGTAGACTTGCATAGGAAAAATAATTCCTAGCAGGAATTAAAAATGTATAGATAGAATTTTTCTTTGAACCAATTACTTGAATTAAAAAATATATTCATTAATGCCCGGTTAAGATCACCATTTCCTGCAGTTCTGTTTGTTCACTCCACTCTCGCCCTCCTCCCTTCCTCTCCCTCTCTGCCAGCTCCCCTCTTGCTCCTAATCTGTTGTTTCAGGCTGGTCAGTCGGATCTCTCTCAGAGGAGCTCTAATTAGGCAACTGCACTAATTAAACAGAGCTGACTCTCTGTGAGACTACCCCCCATCACTGTTGGTGTCTGTTCTCACACACACACACTCTCAAACACACACGTGTACACTGCTTACACTGATAATTGGAAATGTTCAGTGTTAACTGCACGAGGCAAGTCTGACTTTGAACATCAGAATTGTAATTCGGTTCTGGTATCTATCCCTCGCTCTCTTTCTAAAACATACTTATTATTCAGTTTCTATTACTTGGTAGGACAATAAATTACCCAATGATCACACTCACATGTAATTCATTAGGAAATTACTTTAACCCTGACTACACCCGATACCCTTGTACCCTTGATGTCCTCAGAACATGCCCAAAGCAAAAGCACTCATAAAAATAACAAATTGATCTACTTTTTGTGTCATACTGAGCTGTGGTCCTGCTAATGAAACCATTGTAAGATTCAGGCTAGATTAGGCATCCCAGCAGAACTTTCAGAACCTTAAATGCTGTTATCATGCCTAATGCCCATTCACACAACACAGTTTTCAAGTAAAAATGGAAAACCTTGGTTTCATTTTGAGTCTTCGTTTTACACGACAGCCCTGCTTGGAGCTACTGAAAACTGAAGTTTTAAATAACTGCTCCCAAAGTGGAACTTTTTGAAAATGCTCTTAGTGCAGTGGAACTCCATGGGAATGGGGGGAAAACTCTACTTTTCCAAAATACTCAGACTGTCTCTGTATAAATTCTGAAATTTAGCTACGTGCACGCATACTGTTGTAAATACTTCTTCTGCACTCGTGAGTAGATGGACCATAACAACAACCGACAATAGCAACAAAGTTCCATGACTCCCTGTCCATATTCTCTTGGGACTTTGAAGTCTTATAGTTGAGTATGTCTGAGGTACTGTACTTTATTTGGATTTTATTCATCCCATGGAATAATTTAGAGACACTGATTGCTATCATAACAGATGAGACACAGTTAAAGTCATGACCCAGCCTAGGAAATCATGACAGAGAACCAGAGGATGTGACTTAGCAGTTAAAGCATTCAATGTTTTCTCACAGTGAGCATATTAAACTGTCAGTTGTCTAAATATAATGTCATGACTGCCTCTCCCAAACAAAACAATATGGAATCAAATACATAAAATAGTTTGACTCAGTATATTGCAATGGAAACGTTTGACTCGATGAAGCTGATTGCTTCTGCGAATCTCTGGACCTTGGTAATTTGCATATATCCCATTTTAAAGTCTAACCAGTAATTTTGTATCTCTCTGGAGCCCTTGGCAAGACATAATGCAACCTATTTCCATATATTCATTTGTATATGGAGTGTTGTCGAAAATTAGGAATGGAGGTAGAAGTGGACAGTTGGTGTGCTGAATGAACTGATGGATAATGCCCTCGTGTGTTCAGAACTTTGCTGACTTGGTTGTTGCTCAGAAAAAAAATGTAGGAGGACATCAACCCCAAGACAGATCTCTTTGTAGATAAATGAGCATCTTACAGATGCCCTACACCCAGAGGTCTGGTTTCTGGACACTGATGAGATCCTTATCTCATCCTTATACCTGGCTATGAACCCTTGGTTGTAGAACTTCCAGTGTAACAGATATCACATTGTGGAACTCATGAATGCATTCATGTTGTGGCACAGGAAGTCAACTCTTGGGAAAGTTTTATTCCTATTTTATATTTGGGAGTAGAGACGAAAAACCAATGCAGAGAAAAGTCAAAATCATCTGTCGACATTACTTTGAAATGTTGCATCGGTAGCTTAGCTTGCTGCATATGTTCAAACATGAAGTGATTTTGCTTCATCTGCAGTAATGTTGGTGCATTGCAGAACAGATTATTGGGCAATTATGTTTTCTTGCTGATGTGTTGAGTGACGCCACAACTGGCTCCTACTAGCATCCCACTTACAGATTGTTCTACTTTCCAATTACAAATGGATGCACCATAACGTATATTTGCTACTTGTCTCGTTACACACTAAAACCTTTTCTGATATGAAATGTTCATGAAGGCATAGACATTTTGTTAAACTAACACAAATATATTGGAAGTTCATGAGTATAAATGTGACTTTCTGAAAAGTAATTTGTATGTGTGGGACTGTAGGATCATGTGTTTACAGGAATACTTTAATTAAAAAAGTTTAATTTGGTCTATAGTACCCCAAAAGTGCTTTTCTTTATGGCATACTGTATATTGAAAATAAACATTAAACTTTTGACAGACTGTCAGTTAATTGTTTCTGTAGATGGGCTCAGTTATATAGCGAATTCATATGACTGTCTTGGAAGCTCATTATGAATATGTCGAAATCAATTAGGTGGGTATCATTGGACAGTAAAATGTGTTCTTAAATGTGAATTTCCCTGTGAGCATTTGCAAATTCTGAAAAAAATACCAATAAAAGTAAACACAGTGGCTCCTATAAAATTTTCCAGTCAGATGTGACAGCCACACCATATTGTTCCCACCTTGAAAGCACCTGGCAAGTGTCAAATGGTGCCGATCTGCTATGCCATTTTCTTTTCGTACCCCCAAAAAACAGTCTTTGGTTGGATCCCTCTGTTTTTTATGTTTGAACCTTTTTTTTTTCTGCCGCCCTACTCTGCCTCTTAGACTTTCTGCTTTCACATTCCTCCCACAGCACTCCTGAGTTCCATGTCACCTCAAATGTCTCTCTGTTTGAATCAAGTCGCCCGTTCGGTGGTAGTATTAGAACGGTGAAACATATGCAGCAACTTGTAGTCTCACATTTCCTTGATATGTTGGCCTCTGTGTCCTGATTGTTAATGGTCTCAGTGTAGAAGTGTTCAATGTAAGAAGATTTTGGGTTTGAAGTGGCACAGTGCATTGTCAGCACCCCAAAATCCTCTCACATTGAATCACTTTTTTTCTTGATCATCTTCTACAGTTCCAGTACAGTCAGCAAAAGTAGTCAACATAAAAAGTGAAAAGTTCACAAACAAATCATCACTGCAATGATCATATTTCAAATAAATTTTAGCCCTCCATCCCCCACCAACCGTAACCAATCGCCGCCTATCTCTGTATATATCTTTCTTGTTCCATCCCTAACATCCATTCTCTCATTTCATGATTTTGGATGTGTTTGTCAAACAGGATGCCTTGCACAATACACTTTCAACACAAATGTAATGTTATTGTAACGCTAAAACTTTAAAACCATCTTTTTTTTTTTTTTTTTTACAATAATGAATTAAATGCTGAATCACCAATTTGTTTATACCCCTAAAAATTAGAAGGGCGTCATCAACCCCAACTAATCTTTGACGACCCCCATAAGGGTCAGACCCAATTGCTTGGGAATCTAGCTTTGATGTTTGAGAAGCGTATTTGGGATCCGGAGGTTACAGGTTTGAATCCCATAGCGGTCCGGTCATCACTGTCGGTCCCTGAGCAAGACCTTTGACCCCTATCAGCTCCACAGACCCCAGTAATGTGGCCTCCCACCACATACAAGAAATAGGATGAATAAACGTGGAAAAAGGGGGTTAATAAAGTAGGATTAATTAGTTTCATCTGTGGTGAAACTACTTTTGGCAGTAAAAGTCTAGTTCCTGATTACAATTCTGAATTTTAATGAGTAAACTAGATAACATTTTTGTTGTGGTTGTTACTGTTGTGAATGTAGTTGAAGAGCGGCACAGTTGCCTTTTCATTCCTTGACCAGATCATTCAGTCAGATGTTAGCTTTAGCATTACCATTATTTAAAGCCCTGCAATAAAGAGCAACTCTCTTATTATTTCACTAAACTCCCGTTTACTGTGTGCCTGACAGGAATGTCAGCTAAATAGCCTTTTTCCACAGTTTTTGTGAACCATTTGCATAAACGCTAGTTCACATGTCTAATACCCCTGCTTTTGAAGATGTTTGTAGTTTATATAAGCAGATTTGTTACCGCCTCTACTTGTAATTAGTTCTTAAATCTCTCTTTCAGGAACTACCATCATTTAGATTACAGAGCATCCTATTCCAATTAAGTGACATAACTGCAGCTAAACTTGATAAGTGAATCATTGATTAAACTGACCCACGATATTGTCACAGCTCAGCTAATGTCTCGGAGCAAAACAACACTAGAGTTCTCTTCTCCTCTCCTTCAGTGTCCTGAAGAAACACACATTTTGAAGTTTTTTTTTTTTTACATGTCTACATGTCCTGATTTTGACACCTTGTTCTTTCTTTATTTCCCCAGGTTGTTTCAATGGGCCTGTATCTGGGGGAAACGGCCTATCTGAGAAGCAGCTGGAACATTCTGGATGGTTTCCTGGTCTTCGTATCTCTCATCGATATTGTGGTGTCCATGGCGGGCGGGGCTAAGATCCTGGGAGTCCTCCGTGTTCTCAGGTTGCTCAGAACGCTTCGTCCACTCAGGTCAGAAGGAAAAATGCTCAGGGTGATGCTTTTAGCCTCGAATTATTGTCATTCGAGAAGAACGGGATGCCACAGAGATAATTTTAAAGATGTCTTGTGGGAGGTGCTAGGGGAGTATGGAGTACCGGAACCACTGCTACGAGCTATCTGGTCTTTGTACTCACGGTTTGAGAGGGGGTCCAAATACTCTGCCCAGAACTCACTGGAGAGATGATATCTCTGCTTTCGCCTGGGAGTGGCTCGGGGTCCCCCCGGAATAGACGGGCTGCGGCTCATAGTGTGTTCTGTTCAATATGAGACAGTATCAAATGTCTTTTTGAGTGTTGAAGGGTGCCAACCCCTGATCTATACCAGTATCCTTGTACTCACCATTGTGAATGCTAATAATGTATTGTTCTCTGCATGTATGTGTGTGTGTTTCATTACAAAGGTACCCACTAATGGCCCTCCATGCTAACAACATGAATTTCAATGTTTCAAATGTTCATTATAAATCGACATTGTTTTCAATATGAAACTTTTCTGAAATGAAAATTCATGATATGTTGTCACTTTGAAACATTATGTAAACAGGGTCTAAATGGGGATGTAGTTTGAAGATTTTCACATAATGTTGATACGTATCATCACAACTCAATTGTGCTTTATTTCCTCTCCTCTTGACATTCCTGTTCCAGGGTGATCAGCAGGGCTCCAGGGCTGAAGCTGGTGGTGGAGACCCTCATCACATCCCTGAAACCCATTGGCAACATCGTGCTCATCTGCTGCGCCTTCTTCATCATCTTTGGCATTCTCGGTGTTCAGGTATCTTGAAAGGCACTCAGCCATGTTGTCCTCCTTACTTTTTTTCACTTGCCAGGATATTTCACAGGCCTTAAACAATTAATAAGTACTCCTCACTAGATTCTTAATGAGCTCACAGAAATACTTGCTCATACGAAAAACAAAAATGAGAACCCATTGTGGATATCCACGCCCCAGAAAAATGCAAATGCAAGATTTAAAATGAATTACAGGAGTTATTTGTAAATCACATGGGTTTCACAGTTTATACGAATCACGATACTGGTGATCCATGGCTGACCGTTAGCCGCGGCTAACCGCTAGATGGTATGCTGAAGAAAAGCTTCCCTTTGATAAGCTACTTTGAGGCTGTAGAAATCCTTCATCAGAGCAATTCGCCTTCCCATTGGTTTGGGTTTGAAAATTTAAAACAAGACTCACCTTGTTCTGGTTTGAACAAAGAGTCCAAACAAAAAAGATCAGTCACTTTCAAACTCCAGATTTTCGGCTGACGTCTAACACCAAAATACAAGTTTTAACGAGGAAAATGTGATTTCTGGATGATTACTCCATTAAGTCAGTCCATGGACAGCCTTCATCATGGTTACTAGAAAAATCTGCTATCTTGTGTATTGCAGTTAGATAGGCTCGCTAATGGCTGATGTTATGCACTACAGGCCTTCGATCATATTTAGATAGTTGAAGAAATTCCACCTATATGACGGAACGATTAACACAACAGCAACATCACAACTAAACACTTCAGTGATTCTAATGAAGTTACAAACATTTAGTTGGATTTTTATGAACCAGGCAACCTTTTTTTACACATGCTCATCCACTATCGTATTTCTAAGAAGGTCACCTCCAATACCATTCAAATGGACATTGTTTATTGAAACATGAAGTAATGGTAAATAACTTTGATAATTGTCAAATAATAAACATTTATGGCTCCTGAAGTAATCCAATCTTGAGACTTGAGTCAGAAAGCAGATGCAGGAAAAAAAAACTGCAAAAGCTTTGACAACAACTTAATCAAATACTTTGTTGTCTGCACCATCATTGTAGAGCTACATCTGTTGCAGAGCAGATAATGTCACAAGCATGAAGCTATGCAATCTATTAAATCAGGGGTGTCAAACATAAGGCCCGTGGATGAAAATCGGCTCGCGAAAGGCTCCAATCTGGCCCACCAATTAAATTTCAAAGAAAGCGTTGCATTTTTAACACCACTTTCTTACAAATAGTTGGCATAACATAGTATTCAGACCCAAGCTATCGATGATGCTGCCTTAAAAGTTAGCTATCTCATTGCTGTCGAACTAGCATTAGTCTCAAAGTCGTACAGTCAATGTGAGTTTTTAAAGACATGCATATTGGCATTTTTATAGATGTTTTTTTAGACATTTCACTGTATTTTGAATCATTGAAATTAGCTTCATGTTGGGATTGCACTAATCTTTGGTACAAATTGTTCAGATTTGAACGAATATAGACTTTTTCTAAACATATGGTGTGTGCCACAACAAAGAAGAACTGTGTGTAACACAGGTTCAATTTTCAACTTATCTTTATTGAAATTATTAAATCTGCATGAGTTTTGTGAGGTTTTAGTTCAGAAAAAACAACTCTAAAAATGTCCAATTTCCTTCAAAAGCTGAAAAAGTGGAGGCACTCTACTATGTTGTCAATCCTACACAGTTCTTACACACATCATTACATGGTATTGTTCTCTCTGCAGCTGCTGCATTATTTTACTCACACTCCCCTTTGATGCATTCCATAAGACTGAGGATTAGTGAAAAAAGAAAATACCCCCATCTTATCTGGAAATCCACACTGTTGATATCAAGTGCTTTAAAGCTTCATCTGCACACGATACTAAATATGAAATTACTTCAAAAGCATCATGAAAGAAGTG
>OMNM01000190.1:0-23565 GCA_900302745.1 Parablennius parvicornis
CCCTTCAAAACAGCCTGCTGTCACCAGCCACCTCTCTCACCAATCACGCTGTCAAAGTGACTGACAGTCTCAGTGCGAGTCACGCCGCAGATGACAGAACTAAATATTTGAAAGTGAAACAACACTTGAGTTTAATTGCATACATGGGACATTTATATGCATCAGTATCTGAGCCAGCTGGAAACAAGACGCAAGCTAAGCTGGGTTAAATGACATTTTCCATTCTTTTATTACTTAACACCCATGTGTGCAGACTTGTACCCCGAACTCACTCGACTGGCCTGCAGCAGAAAACTGTGTGGCTGCCCAACTCTTCGTATGAATGATGAGGAAATGGATATCCACACTTAATACTAAACAGTTACACACAGAAAAAAAATCCCACAGTAGTGTCTCTGTTGAATCCTCTTTCATCTGTCTTCTCAAGCTCTTTCATTTTATTTTCCTAGCTCTGCTTCATGAAAAAAAAAAAATCATCTGGCATCAATGACTTCCAAATATTTGCTTCAGTGAATCGTTATTCCAAATTTTGACAGATGACAAACATACTGCACTCACTCACCCACCCAGTCTCAGCATTATGCCATGAATATTTTTGCACTGGCAGATATTGATCCCTCGGGCCTACCTCTACCTCTTACATAACAGACTGTCATATTGCTCCAGGAACATTTGTTAAAAATGCAGCGGGGCTGTTGGACCCACTAAAGCTGTGGAATGAGTTTTTCTCTGGTCCAGGTGCACTCGGTCCCCCTTCTGTCTTCAAGGACAACTACATCACCATCGCTTCCCTAGATAACAATGGAATGATTGGATCTTCCTGAGCCACCAACCTGACTCCAAATTCCATCTGTAGGAGAATAGAGACGGTATTGTTCCTTTACCGCTCCAAAACAAACATAGCAGGCAATCTACACTCTGCAGTTCATGCTCAAATATGTCCACTATTTCATTCACAGATGGTCAATAACGGCAGATGGCCATCTCCTTAATTAATTTCCCTTTTTGTTGAAGATATATATTCCTCAAATCCAGCCTCACTCTCAAATAAATTATGTTCTTTTTTTTTTTTGCTCCAAAATAACATCAACTCTGTGTGGTTAAACACACCCGGGTCAAGGTCAACCAACGCCCAGCATTCACTGGTGACCTTCACAGCTGCTGCAAATTCAAGCACTTTAAAGAGCGCAGTCAGGGTCAGTGATGTGCTGTCTGTTAAACCCCAGCCATCAGTGAAAAAGAGAAAAAATATATATACATGCTCATGTATTCAAATATACATGTTATGTTGATTCAGCACTGTGAGACAGTCATGGACACGCGAGCGCAGCCCCGCCCTCCTCTCTGAAAATATACATGGCACCACTGACAGGTAGCGAGAGGTCCACAAAAGCCGATATGTAAACTTGAAAAGAGATTGTTTTTGTACCTAACTTTTAATGTGCACCATGAACGGAAAAGCTGAGTGAATTAGGAATGGCACCCGTCCAGGCTTTCTGATGTGTGAATCAGTCGAGCTTGAATCTGAAAATGGAGTTCAGCAAGTTCAAACACAAATGAAGACGGAGGGGACAGCGATAATGCAAACTCAGACAAGTATGACGCACTGCTATGCATCTCTCGATGACATTTTCTACATCGATGTGAAATCACCCAAATGTAGTGGCCTGGTAGCATTCTGTTTTTTAAAGTAAGCACTCGACTCAAGTGATTCATATGGAACTTGATGTCAAGCAATGATGTCATAAGAAAAAGGCTAAAGCAGGTCACTTCTTCAGACAAATACTTAATGGTGAAGGGGGAGATAAGGATAAATGTATAGGTATTTAAATTTTATATAGGATTCAAGTTTTAGTTGAGAAGAGTAATATTTTTCATTCATTTTAAGTTGAGAGTCTAAATGAAAGCTTTGTCCGTCTGTCCCCTCAGCCACTGATTTAAAGAGATTAAACAGGCCACCTTGGCGCACTGCAAGAATTACACTACATTTGAACTCACAGTCCATTGTACTGCCAGCACAATCTTTGCCAACACATGCTTGAATCCTTCCAAAGCAAGCCAAGAAGTTTCTCCTGAGAGTCTAAGTGGGAGAGTGACAATGGGCCGACAGTAGGGGGACAATGGAAGGACTGTGGTTTGAGAAACAATAGGACAAGAATGTCTTGGGACGCTACATAATGCAGAGATACGTCTGTGGTGGTGCGGTGGGATCTTGGCAGGGAAATAACTACTGTGAAAGAAAAAAACCGAGACGGAAGTGGTTCAGTGCCTCGTGGTGTGTTGGAGGAGTTCATGTATTAGGCTGAGTGAGGATGAAGTGCAGGGGCTCATAAATCGACACATATGTCTACAAAGCATTTTTTTTTTTTTAAAGCCAATGCACTCTGCACATGCAGAGGACACTTGAAATAACAATGACCTGACCTACAGCAGATCATATAAATCTCTTTGTGTGACATATATGTGACATATTAAAGGGTGTCAACCACTGTTTTGATAGTTTTTTGGAAAATCCACCATCACACTAATGTGAAAGTGGAGAGATAACACTGACAAGGTGATCTAAGGGTTTAAGACATCCATTATCAGGCTTTGCAGCAGTGTATATATAGCACTCATTATTCTGTTGTATTGTGTTTGCGTGGGTGCTTGTGTGTGCATGAGCGTTGCCATAGTACCCATTCAGGGGGACACTAAACACAAATTGATTCACAATGCTGGCAACACTCGGCCATAAATATCACTGCAAAAATTACAGAAAATATCCCCCTGCTGTTGAGACACATTCATCTACTTTGAGTGCTTACATTAGTACACAATTTATGTACGTAGCGCAACTGGTGGAGGCAGAATAAAGTTTGCAAGTGTCAGCTACAGACAACCTGGCAATATTTTTACCTTCGGTTTGATGGAGGTTACGGTCATGATGAGGGATGTTGGCAAGAATAAAAATTACGAAGTAAAGACAGAAATAAGGGATTTGCAGATCACAACTGTTTAGTTTTTCAAGATGTGTAACAGTGTGAAATTCCAACTGTGTCCTTACCTCCAAATTATTCTGTCAGAAAAAAGTGCATTCAGATGACCGCAGTTCTAAGATACAACTAAATGATCTCCTTCTCACTGTGATTTCTTCCCCAATTAGTTTTATACATTTGGCTCATTTTTTTCATATAATCATAGCCACAAGCTTGTAGGTTTGTAACCTCAAGAGCCAGGTTGGCGAACAACCAAGAAAACCACAAAATACAATTGGGAATGATGGGACAACAGTAAGCAGGTCCTTACAGGTAATGACAGAATCCCCTTGAGTTCCAAGCCGTCCCTGTCACAGTGTGTTGAGCTGAGAGCAGTTTGTGATACTGAACATTGTGACAGTGCATCTTTCAATACTGAAGCTTTCACAACACAACAAAACATCAAGACAGAGTGAAAGACAATTCAGAGTGTCTCAGGTCACTTACTGAAATCGATCCTGAGTCCAGATGAGCAAAGTGCCATACATGCCGAATGTCTACCCCCTTGTGGACACAGCACATATTGCTTTTGCAGTATACCAATGGACTCTAAAAATGTAAGTTTAAAGTGGAGCAATGCATTAAAACTAAAAGGAAAAAAAAAACAAAAACTACACAACACCGGGTTGAAAACTAATCCTTACAGGATGCTGGATAAATGTTCGCTGTAGAGATTAGGAGGTGCGGCTGGTTTAGTTCAGATTTTAATGGGAAGGTTTGTGACTCCTCCAAGCCATACTTCTGCCCTCTCTGTTCTTAAGTCTACAACTGTCGGCTTAATCTCTGTTGAAATGAGACAAACATGTGGTTTAGCTATTTATGCCAAGCAACAGTAATACATACAGTACATGCTGCCAAATCCAAGCCCAGCAGTCCAGACTGAAGGCAAAGTAGCAAAGTGCTATTAACCTGCCAGCCCTCAGCTGAAGAAAAATCACATTAATATCTTAGTCACCTCAGTGAGCTAACTTAAGACTACTATGCCAAATATAGTAGCCCCAGCTCTCTCCTCCGAGCACACTGTTTTCCTCATTCAGCTCTCACTTCCTTTTCCCATCTGTCTACGGAGAGTGAGGGTGGCACACTAAGCACCAGGGAAAAGGATACAGGAAAGGAGCTTTTTCTGAAACTGATCCTGAACTCTGATAGGTTTTTCCACACCAACTGGGAAATATTTGGTTTCTCAGAAGCAAGGCCTCGGTAGTTTACACCCTGAGGCTGTGTGTAGGTGCATAAACGTTCGTGACGCCTTTGGCAATGTGGTTAAGCTGTGATACTGATCTCTGAGCGTTTGCTTACACAATGACTCACCATGGCACAGTCTTGGCACCGTGTAGCAGATGAATCAAAGAAAAGTTTTGGCACACTACCACTTCACCATGATGTGTTTAATTTGCTTGTTAATTCTTTGAGGGGATTGGGACTCTTTTTCTCCATAAACACAAAAATGCAACGCTGCAAGATCATCTATCGGCCCACATGCACAAATGCATGCAGAATCAGAACATACAGTAACTATACATTTTCTACTTGTAAACTGCATCGATTGTTTAAGGGTCACCAGACAGAACAATTTGACTGCTCAGCACATGGAGCCGAACTGGAAACCTGCTCAGAGTGCAATCTCCATTCCTACACAGCCATCTGGAATAAGCTCCAAATAAGCTGAATTAGATAAAGATGTATGGGATATGGATAAATACAATGGTACACAGAAAATAAAGAAGAGACCGGATATCTTAAAGATCCAACCTATTATTTTAGCATTTTGGTTTAATTAAATGCAGACTGATTCTATCTAATGGCTCTGTGAGGATGTGTCTGGATAGTCTGGGTAAATATATGCTGCAGTTTTTTTGTTGATTCAAAATCAATTTAACTGAATTGCATAACTATCTCCATATGTTTCTTGTGAAAAAAATTATTATATACACAAACACAATCAAATAAATGTTTCACAGTTATATGTTAACAATAGAAATTGGATATATGCACAATACAAAACAGTTTGTTAATGCCATCAATGAACCAGGGGGATTCTCACATTTGATCAGAAGGATCTGGGAAGATAGCAATAAGAATATTTGTGTAAGCATGCTAGTGTCTGTTGGTCTGTGTCTCACATTGACAGTGTTTACACATGTTGTTCGGTGCCAGAGCTATGAATTGGTTTCCATCAGACCCCGATGGGATCCAGCTCACAATAGCTCCAAACACAAAACATATAAATAATAACACAAATAATTACCACCACCATTCACAGTTTGCAGCAAATCCATGCAGCAACTCTGCCAATGACAACAAGGGAGATGTGGGATCTGGGGATCCTGGAGTAAATCAAAACCAACACTCTTCCCTGGGAAGGTCCCATGGCCTTTGTTATCTGCCTTGAAACCAGTATGATTCATCAATTGTATTATGGATGTTATTGTTGGCTGTGGGGAGGGTACTTCTCATAACCCCAGAACTAGTGCAGAGATAAATGCCATATATATATCACTCTATTGCCATCCACTTGACATTTACGATAGGTGTTTGTGTTGATCATTTCATAACAGCTTGTGCAGGTGATGCTTTCTTATTCTCCTTGCTATATGTTTTATGTCAGCTATAAAATGATGAAGCCGCTGTCTCAGATCGCACCTCTCTCTTACCCACCAAACACACACAAAGAATACCACGAGCTGTCAGTCATTTTAACTGACCCGGCCTCTCATATTCCACAATACCAATCATCAGTGAACGCTGGTCTGCAGGTCTATAAAGCCCGGTGTTTACCTCGTCTAGACAGACTGTGGAACTGGCACCCGTGGGCATCTGAGCAGTATACTGCACCCTTTTTAACCACATGTGACAGCCCCGCTATCATTTAACAACATAAATCAAATGTTTGCATATTAACAGCTCATCTGCGTTGCAGTGTTTCAACAGATTGCAAGAGTCATCTTGAAAATTATGTTTTTGTACCGTGAAGAGTTCAGTGAAGGAATTCTCCCTCGACCTGAGCACGTTTGATTGTTGAGGCTGAGCTATAAATCATCCTAGAAGCTAACCATATAGTTTCTATGGTTCCCATGTAATGTGGGCTGCACGTGTTGGGTTGTTTTTCCAGCTTCATGCATGAAGTGAGACAGGCCAAAATTATTTTTGAGCTGAAAGTGAATTGCAATACAACTCTGCATCATGCAAACACTCTTGACTGAGGTGAGCTGATCTAAATTTTGACTCGTTTATCTGGGCAAATAAGAATAGTTCTGGCTGTGGGCAAAGACTTCTTTCCAAAAAACAAATATTATTTCCCCTCCTTAACTGGCCAGGGACTGACAGAGACATACTGTACTAGGCCTCTCCTTAGTGTTTCCAGCTGAAACCTCACTAAGACCTCAATTTAACATGGCTTGCAATGATGGCTGGAAAAAATTATGCCACCACACATATTATCATATTAATTACCACAGTGTATTTTCACTCACCGGGAGGAGAGAAAATTACAAAATAAAGAATCACAAATATGAAAATGCTTTTGGACCGGAGGAATTTGTTTACACAGAAGTCAAACAAAAATGAAGAAACTGTTTTTGACAAAAGAAAGATTTCTGTTTAAAAACATTAAGTTTTGCACAAAGAAAACTTGAGAAAAAAAGTCAATTACAGCGTCTGATGAGTGACAGACCAGCATGCACAACTATGTTATTGATTTATAGGAACAGTCTGTACGCTGAATACGGGATTCGGACTGTATATTTGGGAATCTGCAAATGAGGATGAAAGTATTCAAAGCAGGAACAACCTCTGCACAGCTGTGACAAGTCCACTAAACAGTCACGCTGCTGTGATGTGGACTGATAGTGTGTATCCCTTGTGCAGCCCCTGCCATATCGCTGGAAGGAAGTGGACCTGTTATTGTTATGACCTCAAAGGCTTTGGGTGGTCCACAGACACACACACGCACAGAAAGAAAGAAGAAAAGAGGGAGGAGGCACTGACAAAAGGCAGCAGGAGCACACATATATAACTATGGCAATATTACTTGCTGCAAGCACCTGCCATTTACGTCCTGATGACAGCACTCACATTGCTGCCTGCGCTGACCATCAGGAGCTTGAAGTTCATTCACCCACACTTTCATATACACGATTAATCTCTGGAATGCACTTTTCCATGAAGCCAAATCAAACTGTTTACAATAACACATCTACACAGCCAAATAAATCCAGTGGTGACTCAACTGCAACAAACATTACATACACTTCACTGTATATTTATAAACACCTGCGCAAATATGCACACAGAGAGATATGCATTAGTGACGAGCCAATATAGTGTCCATTGTCAGTGATTGAGAGTTGATGCTGGCAGAGCTTTCACTGTAGCTGGAGCACAACGAAGGCCTATCCAAGCAACATACTCAGCCTCGCCCAAGATAAGCAAGTCGGAGATAATCTTCACACAAAAGGTACAACGCTAAATGAATTAGCTCTACAAATCCATGAAAATATTGAGGTGCTGCCTGCGGCAAGTTTTTGCACACTCGTTGGTTACATTTCTTTTTCAGGCTTTAGCTCTACAACCGAGAGCATTAATAATCTAAATTAAGATGCCAGAAAAAACTATTTGGATTCACGGGTCATGTTACCCTGTTTGAAATACAGTTTACAATTGTCCAGCAGAGTGGGGCATTACTGTATTCTGCTACCAGGACTGAAACTTTACACCCAGCCCAGGCACAGGACTCACACATGCAGACAGGAAAACAATCAGCCACGCTCAGACAGACTGAAAGAAATGTGCTCATATACGTTTTAATAAACCTTCATAGCAGCCCAGCTCCCGCGCTGTGAAAAAAAAAAACACACACACACACACACACACACACACACACACAAAGGTAACACAGGAACACCTGAACACAGACAAATAGGTAATCAGTAGGTGGATGGCATCCTCTAGGCAGGAATTGCTTCCAGCATTTGCAACACAGTCCATAAATCACTGAACACATTGGGGTAACGATCCATTGAAAATAAGAGGTGACTCTCATCCGAAATACAGTGACCCTTGCAATGACCGTAACGCAACATTCAGAGATCAACCACTGCCACTGCCGTCAATAACACAACCATCCCTCTGCACAGCCGCAACAAAAAAATATGACATCTTTAGGGCTTTGTTTATTTTATTTTTAATTCTTGTGCAATTAACATCAAATACTCATATGTAAACTTCCAGTATCAAAGGTCTGTGAATTGTCATGTGTGAGCTCTTTTTTTTTGCAAACTCCATACTTATGAATGCTCCAAGAAAAAAACTTTCTTAGCTTGAGGTTAAGCAGATAACTAAAGTCCAGCAGGATTACTATCAAGCTGCAATAATAAAATTGTAATCGCAATTCAAACTGTTATTGTTGTTGGCGTTTGTAGTGCGGTTATTAAAAAAGTGGGTGGATTGAATAGTGACGTCTCTCCTCTAACGTTTGAAAGAAGAGGTCACGTTTTAAAGTACGATTTAAGGACCCAAATAATGGGAAAAGGTTCTGCATTGGTAAGGTATGCCTTTTATTAAAATATATTGTTTATTGCGTATATCGCAAAAAAAGAGAAAAAAATCCTGTGGCCTTTGCGCAGCCTGAGTTGATGAAACACTGAACTGTAAGTGATTTTCCTGAAATGGAGGAACTCCTTAATTCACTTCAGGGAAAACAATAATATTTCCTGAGGCTTGACTTTACACACACCATAACTAGTAAGGAAATTATTTTATTAAAATGCTTCAATAGCAGCTGGGCACTGTTTTTAATAACACACTTAGTCAAACTGTTTGAGAGAGAGACCTTGAGCCCTGCAGGAAGTAAATGCTGAAAGTGACTTGAAACCAGGTGTTCCTCTTCTTTGGATTTCCTCCATGATAATCTAATCAATTATGTATTTACCTGCAATCTGCAGGCTATCTGTTTTTCACAGGAGAAGAGGGGCGCATGCTACCTGGTACCAATTTAGAGATCCAGCATCGCTTGGGCTGATTAAATTAATTGCATTAATCTCAAAATCGGATTCAAATTTAAGGCTCAACAAAAGATCGGTTATCCAAAACAATGTCAAAAACCGATTCTCTCAAAGTACTTGTCATATGGAGCAAAACTGCATCAGCATTTTTCAAACATGTGCAGCAGTTAAAAACATATAATATTACCTTAGACAAGGCCAACTTTATGGTAAATTCACTTATAAAATTGCAGCACATCATCACTACTATGCCGCTGCCTCCTAGTGGTTTGGACTGGCATAGTTGACCACCAGAGGTGGGTACCAGCAGTACTCTCCTCCAGTGACTCACATTTTAGCCGTCTCTGCTGCACACAGCCCTCAGCAGAGTGTGAGACTGTGGTGACAGTGTATGAAGCGCCCTGCTGACAAAATCCTACAAGAGCTTCACAAAAATTTCTGTGGTAAATTGTGAGCAGCAGGAATTTACTCGTGACAGTGGGAGGCTAAGCGTGGCGGGTTTTAACCAAAATTATGAGCATTTAAAAGTAACAAGAGCAAGAGCAATATACTCATACAAGAATAAACCACAGCTACTATTCACTCACACTGCTAATTGTGAATATCAAACAACTTTTAAAAAGACACAATCATGTGTCTGAATTTGGATTTATTTTATCAAGAGAGGCAACGGCCACTACTCCATCACATAATTAGGTAAAATCAACAAATCATGAGTACGTCAAGTGAACACAGTAGGAATAAATCTGACACGTGCTTCTTTTAGCATATTTCCAATGATACCTTTATTTGTTTCATTCAATATTAGTGTTTGACCTCATTCATATTTCACATTCATAGTCGGAGTTGAAGTTAGAATGTAACAGAATACCACAGGACATATTATAATAGAACTGAACAACGCAATATTGTTTATAGTGAGACATTAGGTTTTTGGTAATAGCATTTTGCTAAAGTCTCCATTCAATGTTGAAATTTCTTGTTCTTACATAAAGCAAAAAAATATTTATAAATGCATATCCATGTTAATACACAAGTTGGCGGCTGATTGATATGCATACAGATCAATTTTCATTGTCTGCTTGACTATCAATTTTCTGTTATGCAAATAGACACATTTGCTCCAAAGCATGGTGTTTGCTCACATTTGTATGACAATTTCTAAATTATGGCCAGATAGAACTCCGTCATTGTTTATAATAAAGTAATCAGGGGATGTTGGCCCTTTAGCGTTTTACGTGACCAAATCTGGCTTTCATTGAGAGAGGTTTGAAGCAAACCTTAGCAGCCAACCAGAATTAAGTGCATCATAATTGCTGGGATTGTATTTATCGTGGGTGGGATTTTAAATAGAAGTGAACAAAACGAACTTGATTTAAGCTGGTGTCACACTTATATTCAAGTTGTCATTCACTAAGCAGCAGTTAATATCGGTCTGTGTTGTAAATGTTCATGAGGTTTTGCTACATTTCAGCAGTTCGTCTTCACATTCACAGAAGTCTATGGCATTATCAGAAAGTAGCACATTTAGTCGTATGTGGTGAAGCAATGACCGAACACCTGGAAGAACAGTGTGGAACTGCTGCATGAGAGGGTTGAGAAGTTTGAATGGACTTTTTAATGAAGTTTGACACATTTTGTGCACAGCCTGTTCTTCTCCACAGGAATCCTCCGGAAACACTGTGACTCCAAGTCGAATGCAGCTGTCATCCTCCACAAAGGAGACCGCTTCAAACTCTGCTGTGACCTCTGGAGCATTCAGTTCGTGACTATGTTCTACGCCCAAGATGATACAATTTCTTTCACACATCATTTAGTTTAGCAAAAGCATTTTTGGGGTTATTTGTTCACATATCAAAACATTTCTCGACACCACGACCTTCCACGACCTTCTGCTTCTGGCACCAGACCCAATAAACCCAATGTCACACACAAAAATCAGCAGATATTTTCAAAGTCCAACATTTGAGGACATTTCCTCATTGAGCAATGGCAATACATTTAGTTTGTATTCTGATCAATTTAAGCAATTATACTGATTTTAATTGAATACAGAAACCAATTGGTCGACAGTTCGACAATCAAACACTTTCAAATGTATGAACACAGGTTAGATATTTTGTATTGTCATTTGTTTTTCCTCTCTAAACATTGTGGTTCTCACTGGTATTCTATTGTAATGTGTAGCACTAAAGATACATACTGCATGTTTACAGCCATATCATTACGACTACTGATAAGTGACTCACACAGATTATATCTTTATCATGACAATGTCTATCACTGATATATGTACATTATATCAAGCAGCAAGTGAACAATTGGTCAACAAGGTCAATGAGTTAAAAGCCCGAAAATGGTGGCAAGAATAGGGATTGGACAAAAAAACCCTGAAGATCTTGGGGCATGTTGCCCGACTGCAGTGGTCAGTATGTATCAGAAGTCGTCCAAACAAGACAGAGCAGTTCAAGATCATAAGCTCTCTGATGCACATTGGGAATGAAGGCTGGGGACTGTGGTGAGATCGAACAGACAAAGCTAACGTAGCTCCAACTGTTACAGATGCTCGTGCCGGTTCAGACAGAAAAGACTCAAGATACACAGTGCAGTTTTATGTGTTTGCAGAATTTAAGAGGGGCCTACCCAACATTATTTAGATGTTCATAATGCTCTGGCTGATACGAGCGCATGCAAGACAAAAACCAGGTCATTACTGCATGCTTGAATAAATCTCCACTTACTCTTTGGGTTTCTGTTTGAGCCGTTTCTCTGTCAGCAACTGCTCTCCTCCACTTGGTCACACCATCCTGTGAGGGACACAGAGTACAAATAAAGCAGTCACTCAAAACTTTCCCTCAAAGGTAAAAGCTGGCTAAAGAAGCAGCACATCTACATCATGAAGAAAGGCAAACGTGTCCAAGAGGAAGGCAACCAGGAAGTGATCAAGAAATAGGCTTTCAGAAAGATCCATACAAAAGTGTCTTTCTCCTTTTCACCACATGAGAAAGCTCACTCAGAAAGAGAAGGATTGCTTTAGTGCGTGTACTGTAAAAGCTGAAGAAAGAACAATATCCCTGGGAAGATGGAAATCAATCACAAATATGACAAAAAAACAGCACAGCTCATTCACAAATGCCGGGATCACATCTCTCCTGTTAACAAACAAATAGAGGTTCAAATGTAGCAGATGCAAAGAAGCGGCTAATAAATGTCCTCGATCAATATGAAAGCAAAATAAAGGAATGTTTTGGTAACATGTTTAAAGCAAAGGCAACCACACTCTGTCACTCAAACTCAAGAGCTCCACAAAGCGATGAAGCACCAATGAAAACATCTGATGACTCCCACAGTTTACTTTGAACCTGTGCCCACTCTTTAAATTGGAGGAGTTTCATATGTTCTTAAAAACAGCTCCAATCACTGTTTTCATTTATACACCAATTTACGTCAGGATAACAATAAATCCAGTCAGGCAATAAAAATAAATCTGACAACAGAGGACTCTATTTTTCAGCTCACTAAAAACAGCAAAACTTTTTTAGTGAGTGCACTCCAGTAAGTAAAACACAAGACTGTGAGTTTTAGAGACTTGCGGGGACACCAAAGACAGTTACTTGTAAGAGCATGCAAGATCCTTTGAATTGGCGTAGGGCTGAAAACATAAAGTGCACACTCTCCCCTTAGCCTCAAAGCATCAAAAGATATAATAGTGGAAATACTAACAATGACTCATTTTTAGAGGGAAGCAATGCACAGAGTCTTAATTCCAACTCAACCCAAACGGATAGTGACAATGTGTGATTTATATCTGGTTGAGTTAAAAAAAGAAAAAATATATCGATTTTTCTTATAAATAGTGGAGGGATTTCTACCACAGCTTCATAACACTAAGCCTATCAGTTCACTTATAGGCAAAGGCCTTTCTGTGCTGAGTTTGCATTTTCCCCATGTCCTTGCTTGGGGTTTCTCCATGTGCTATGGCTTTCCCCCCACAATTCAAGAACAAGCATGATAAGTTAGACAAATGCGTGAATATAAATTACCCATAGATGAGTGTGGATGTCTGTTTTTCAGTGTAATTTTAAGCCTGTAATTGACTCGTGACCAACCCAACAATATACAAAGATATTCACACGCTGTCAACTGAGAGATGCTCCCCATAATCTTGAATTACGTAAAGCACACAAGAGGGATAGATGGATTATGTGACATTTTTATTTGTGATGGATCCCCTTCAAGAAAGGTTTCTGCAAATGTATTGCCTCGGTTTTAAAAGAAAGACTACACCTTGGACATCTCAGTATCTCAAACTGACAGTGCTGCGGAAACAGCATCAATAGTGGAACACAACAGCCACATATGGAAGACATTGTGGGCAATTACAGTACAGTAGTTGAGACACTTATACAAGCTATGCAATATGTACACAGGAAAAGCCACAGCGTGCATCGAAGGCTAACAAAGGAGGGGTGCATATGAACGCTGGCCTACAAGGGATTGGGTAAAATGTACTCCGCTGTGCCAATAGCCTGGACTGATGAGCCTGAGCCACATGTGAGAGCCATAAAATAGATCACAAACAGGTGAAGAGAAGGAAACAACACAGACAGGCAAAATAAACAAAGTTGTTATTTAAGGCTTCACCAGTTCCCAGAGAGAGTATATGGCTGATAATGAACTTCATCAAACAATGGAGGGTCTGTGGTGGACAGAAAGTGTCAGAGGTCACCGGCTAATTACTTCTTATGTGGAACAAGTTACAAGATACATGAACATGTCTGATCTTTACTGCCTAAAACATGTTTATGCACTGAAACAAAACAGCCGTCTGCCTCCCACCACTGTGGCTGTGGTTTTTTGCCTTCTAAATAGTCAAAGAGGCGAGTGAGGTCCCTCCTCTACAAAATGAGAGCTTTCCAGTCAGACCCTCGAGCCACACTGGTTGAATCTAAATTCAAAATGACAAGACAACTTGTGTTGCCACATTGTTCTACACTGACTAGACTGAAAAAAAAAAAGTATTATCTTGTTTCCTGCACATGGTTTGAATCAAGGTACACTGGCTGGACTAGTTTTGTATTGGAAAGTTGCTCCCTTTAAAGGCCCACGTGCCTCCTTTCTCAGGGTCCAACTTTCCCTGGGATGCATCTCTGGAACTGACATAAAAGGCTGGCACAAACACTGACTGCACATGAGGATGCAATTTGCTCTTATCCATTGCGAACATCACTCTCAGGTTGCAGTGAACAATATAGGCAATAAGATAAAGCCTTCAAACTTCCAGGTTTTTCTCACATCTTAGAAATTAAATATCTTTAACCTTATTCTGTGAATTTACATGACAATGTTCACACGGTTGTCTTGGATTACTGAATGATTACTGAGTATAGTAATCTGAAACTCTAGGTTTGTTTTTTTTATCAGTTTCTTTCGGACCTCAATCAAAAATATGTTATCCCACGGTTTCACTGAGTAGCCTAACACTCCTGTAGCAGGTAAAAAAAAACGTGTGCCAACAAATGGAGACACAGATCTCTACAATCAACGCACTGATTGTGGATTGAAAACGCAGCGTTGCTCTAAAGCCTACATGTGCAATCACCCGGCATGGAGTGATGTATGAATGAGAAACAATAGGGGAAGAAGTCCAGTAAGCTCAGAGACTAGACTCAAAACCATCAGTGATATTTTTAGAAAAGAAAATAATAAACACTGTCTGCATTAGAGCAACCACAACAAAGTATGGTTATTCAATTTGTTTTTCTCTTCAGGCCGTGTACTTTCTCTTTTCTTCCTGCTCCAAACTTTGGTATCTCCTCCACCACAGACGCCTTTGGCTTCCCAACACCACCAGCACATCTCACAAGAGAGACGAGCTGAATACATTTCTCAACTGTTTTCCTGACATTTGATCACACTGCGAGTCGCTTTCGGTGGAAAATGGTGGCGAGACTGTTTTTGTGCATTCACGATGACCCGCAGCTGTTTTCCTCATTTCTGCTGTGCTTTCCTGACACAGATTATTTAGGCAGATGTACACTCCACCTGGGGTCAAGCTGACAATCAAAGCTCCCCTGTGTTTATTATGGATATGAAACATATCCTGTCTTTAGGAGCTAACAAGTGAACGGCTTTTCTGATTTGACATAACCAACATCAAACACGCTGTAATTACCGAGTAATCCATTTTTCCCAGAAGCTTAGAACAAATATATACACTCGTAACAGGAAACACGCATACCTACAATACCTTTACTGTCCATGGAGTAGAGATGTTTACAAAGACATGATCCAGACTTCTTTCATCAGTACCAAGAGAATTATGGATGTGTCTGCCCAAATACCCTTCTTTCCTCAAGCTGCCAGGTAATACCCCTCCACTATCATCTGAGAGCAGTCACTTCATCCCACCCACAACCCTCTTCATCAGCGGGCTTATGTGTCCCCGCTCACTGACGTCTCTACAGGGACACTATGAATGCTAGAGCTCATCATAGGGGCGCTTGAGTCCCCCCCACACAACCACAGTCGCTGCAGCCCTGTGTGGGCCCATGAAGCCCAGAGCCTGACATGTGGAAGCAATCACCACACTCAGAGATGAAATGATATATAAAAATAATACATAGATGGATAAGTAATGACCGCGATCTGATGTCTAATCAAAATACATTTGCTCAATACAAGCAGTGACTTCATAGGTGTGGGTGTAGGTCTCAGAGTGGCGGTGCAGGTCAGTAATGACACGAGATCAGATGTCAAATCAAAACACATTGCATTGAGTGCTTCTTTTAAACAGTAACTGTTAGCCAAAACTACTGTTCACACAAAACCTCTCATCTACAATGATGCAATAGCCTACCCTGAAACCAAAATGTAACCCCAGTAAACTGGCACAAAATGTTAACAATAGACCCAAATCAAACCATTAAATGTAAGATATTTTCAGATTTGAAAAGTATATTTTGGACATACGGGAACAACATAAATAAAATAAAATAAAAACACAAACAAACACAGCAAGTAAAAAAATAATAATACGATATTGCATTTTTGTTTTCCAGTAAACTATTAATATTACCTGTGCTGCTCTGCTGAATTACATTAGGAGAAATAAAAAAAAGTACCATTCTGGTTTACAGTCATAAATGTCTTATTGGTTCATTGTGTATTAAATGTTCAGCTTACACATCATTATACTAAAGTAAACAATTTCAGGTTATGATAGTTGGCTCCAGTTCTCACTAAAACCAATCTGACATATGTGTCAGTTGCTGCTATTTTTTATCCCCTTTTATGCGGATACCCTGCCAAGACATAAATCAATAAAATGTATTATGCATGTATTTCCAAAACATATCTCTAATTAGAATAATAAAGCATAAAATCCAAATGAAAACCAGGAATCAATAAGCCTGAGGAGTCAGAAGCACAAGATGTACAAACAAGATATGCATCAGAGCACATATAATTTGAGTTGTCCTTCTGATGATCCATTTTGACTATTAGAAAAACCCTCTTTGTGGTCAGAACCGTGCATTCATCCAAGAGTACTTAACAATCTTTTATATAGCCAAATGCATTCAAATAAAAACACTGACTCATCAGTCTCTGTGTGGGTTATTTGTTACATTCTATGAGCAAGTGAAATGCAAAACGTGAGTGGAAACCATTCTGAGTGGGTAAACTAGCACATTTTGAGACACTGTGCTTTCTACAGTATACTTGGAAAATTCAAAGAGAAATGAAAGTTAATATACCAGCCTACAGTGGCCTGTCTCCGCAGAAAACACTCAACAGATGTGTAGAAACAGGCAATTGTTACTCTCAATGTGAATCTCAATTCGTACCATGCAATATGATGTAGTAGAAAAGCAGGTAACTGATACCATTCAGTCAGTGGACATGATGGGAAATCCACAGTGAGACCACCAGCTGGAATACACAGCAGACGTAGACAAACAAGAAACTGTGCCAAGGCTTGAAGTTGCACAAATTAAGCTCTATATGAATTTACTGTATATCATTCAAACATCAGGATGTATGATCACGGTGATCATCTTTGCAGCCTTGTTATAGTGTGTTCATGAGTAACTGAGTTGTTGAATAGCTGGAAAAATATGAGTGAAAGTTGTCAAACTTTCAGAACGCACTGGGAAAGTGGGAGGCATCCCAAATAATTTTGACTTCCACATGAGAGTAAATGTTCGTCTCAACAATCATATCAATGTGCATTGATTTGTACATTGCTATTCCATTTGCAAAAACACACAAGTCATTGGTCTTGGCCCTGTTAGCAAGTTATTGTAGCCGTTAACAACATCTGAAATAGCTGTGAGTTCCTCCAGTGGTACACTACTGAATATCAGCCGTCATAAAATATCTTTCAACTAGCCAGATCAGTGACAGCGACCATTATAAAACACATAGCAGGTTTGAAATTGCTCTAGCATTGTCAAAAAAGCTATTAAAAAAATCATATATCTTCAATGTTTGACTGTGGTTTTATTGTAAGCAGACAAGCGATGAAATATTCTTCACTTTTAAAGTTGAAGTATTCTCAAATTTTTCTTCTCAGTCTGTAAGCAACTCTTGAAGACATCGTTTAGGCTTTACTCCAATGAATAAACCATCTGCATCACTCCCTCATGAGCACCTTGGCACTATCTACCGCTGAAAAATAACAAGAAACAGTTTTATATTTGTTTTTGAGTAAACGCAGCTTCTGTGGACAGTTCTTTGCATCGCATTTTATCATTTGGTATTGCAAAGTTATCAAAAGCATTAAGATAAATAAACCATCACACCAGGTCATCGGGTACACTGCTAATGGTGATTTATGCGCTTTCAGATATGCCCATCCACACCTCAGCAACGGCAGCCAGCTCAAGCCCTGGATTTGTTGAAGTGGGAGTCAAAGTCCAGGTTTGTGAAAACTGCATCTTGTCTAAAGCACTGATGTCAAACAAACTACTCACAGGCCACAATGGACCATTAAATATGGTAAGTGGTAGCAATACATGTAGTTATGTAGCAGTGAAGGCTACCTATGCTATTTCTAGCAAAATTAAATGACCATGAAAACCATACTTTTTGAAAGCTGCAGAAATCATGTGCATGAAGAAATGTATTAGAAAGACTCTAGCAAGTAAGATGCCAGAGGGCACAGATTGCGTTCAACACATTTCAGATTGTTTATATTTGGTTTTGTGGCAACAAGAAAGACATTGCCTTAAGGTTCTTGTACATATTAGCCGTAAATCTGAGAAAAAAGTTGAGAGTTCTCTCTATTTATAGGTTATGAGACAATGTTTTTTTTGCCGCTCTGGCCCAATTAAATTAAATTGGGCCGCATATGGCCCCTGAACTAAGAAGAGCTTAACACCTCTGACTTCAAACATATGCACATCAGTCCAGCTTTTAAAGCAAGAGCCTCATGTCACGTCCAGTGTTAACAAGTTAAATACGTATACCATTGTTAAAGCATCCAGTTATGAGAAACCCTCTAATAGTCCCATGTTAAGGCTTCAGGCACTGGTTAATTATTCCTCCTTCTCATTTCAGTATTTATTTTTTTTTTTTCAAATAAAAGGTTATGCAAAGTCATACAGAAGAGCATTACAGCTCTCCAACATGCATAATATACACCCAGTAATGTGAACACACACATTCTCAGGAATCCAGCGTCATGTTTCTGTCAGTGTATCTTCAGGTAGCACTCGCTGCATTTTACACAAGGAATGTTTCTGAAGCAAAAGACAAAGAAAGATAGCCTGCTCGGTAACCTTCACTTCTCATGCATCTCCAGCACG
This sequence comes from Parablennius parvicornis, assembly GCA_900302745.1. Taxonomy (NCBI): domain Eukaryota; kingdom Metazoa; phylum Chordata; class Actinopteri; order Blenniiformes; family Blenniidae; genus Parablennius; species Parablennius parvicornis. Next base: position 18,829 of record OMNM01000190.1, read on the forward strand.
TATCTGCTGTCATTTCTCAGACGGCAAATGATCCTTACACAACATCAATGACAGCTTTGTGACCCGATTTTTGGTGAATAAGCTTAACAATAACAGACTGACAGCACAGCGTAAAACATTCCGGCCCCACCTCTGGATGCAGCCGTCATAGCTTCAGAGGGTTTTGAGGATGCGTGTGCAGCGTTGTAAGGGAGTAATAAAGAATGAGACAGGATGAGAGATTAAAGATAGACTACGCTCTAAGTGGTACGACAGTTGGGAAGATGAGCCAACAAGTAAGTGAAGTTCAACTGAGAACGCCTTAGATGAATTTAACTAAGGCTTTTGCTAAGTGGGCTGAAAGAAATATGGCTGAATAGCTTCGGCATGATGAATCAACATGATTCACAAAACATCTGCGCTGTGTTGTTGTGGGATATGATTTAATTTCCCTCATTTGAAACCACTTTTACAGTTTATAGACACCCCGCAAATGAGTGAAAACAAGAATTGTACTGAAAAATGCTCTGCAGAGATATTTTAAATATTTGCCAAGTCAGGAAAAAATTTAAGAGCTTTAACCAAACTTTCTCGAAGAAATAAAAACAAAGATGACTTATGACTAGTCAGCAAAAGACATGATGTAGGAAACTTCAACGTGGCCATTAAGCTTCTTTTCTTTTTTTTATTCCCTTAACATTTAACTCTGTTTATACAGTGACATTGTGGGGCGCCGCAAGCATTAAACCTTGTCATGAAGGCTTGGTATAAAATGACAAAAAGGTTAGATTCAGGCTAAAGGTATGGTGAAAGTTTGGGAACATGAAATTATCAGAGGTTAATGTAATGACCAGTGAAGCCACGGAAACACAACCCGTGCATGCGCGGACACGCGTCCTGTAATCAGACTTGTTTACCGACTGAGCCTGTGATAGGCGAGAGCTGAACCAGACGGCAAAGAAATTGCCCTAAAAATGAAACCTCGCTCTTGACCTACATTCACTCGCACACAAACGTATTTACACTCAACAACAGTAACAAACACTCTTCCTGTAAACTAAGATATTAAACACTTTATCCAACACATAGCCAGTTTTGTCAATAAATAAACTTTATACTTCATAAAGAGGCAATAAAATCCAATGTGCTCTCTCCCCACTTGCAGATATACAAGCTGCCTGTGAGCTGCGTGCACATCGTTTTGGCTAAACTTAATGTGACTATCTCATCATGACCTTTGCCCTCACAACAAACTGGCTGACACTGACACTGTGCTCAGTTCTCGGAGTTCACACGGTGCAGGCTCTCGCGTTTTGTTAATCCTTCAAGTTTAGATGTGATATCTCCCTGAGCCTTCTGAGGGCCACTGCCAGCCACACTCACTTCATCACGTTGCTCAGCAGTGACAACACGGCCTTTGGGTGTTTCCCGATTTCGTCTCTCCCTCTCTAATTGCACAAAGCTATTGTTGAGCCAAGACACAGCTGGGTGCAGAAACATCCACCTCATTCTCCTTGGCCGAGTTTGGCAGAGTTGAGTGGTACGGGCAGGGCGCATCCTTGCAATAAAAAGGTTCTTGTTCAGCACTGATTACAAATGTAATTGTAAGAGCTGGAAGGCAATAGAGGACTCGGTTTTCTCTCCAATCTCCTTCTCCGAGTTCCTCTCCGCTCACATCATGATTACGCACAGCCCCCCACAATTGTACATCTTGCAGATCCAGACCCCAACTGGATCTGCACACCAAGTGTTTGGGCCAATACGCAAGCAGAAGTGACAATATCAAATCACATTTTTCTTATTGTGCTTTCAAGATAAAACAGTAATATGGGATTTACTCGACTGTGAGAACTGAATGAGGATCTGCTTCGAACTTTCTGTTGATTTCTTTTGTTGTCGGTTATGCCACAATGCTTCTTGAGTTCATTAAAGAAAATATAGGTAATGAAACGCTGTGACAAGCAACAGAAAAGCCATAATGGGGCTGAGAAATTAAGAATTTGTGTCAGATGAAGACGATTTGGGTTGAGGCAACCATCTCTTTCTATTCAATGGGATTTCTAAAGGAATCAAACCAAAATCAAGGACTGATATCTTAATAACTTTAAAATGGATTATCATAATTTTTAAATGATTACCTCAAATATTCATATACTGTATATCTTTAAATTGTCTAACAGTTTTTGAAACTGCCATGTTGGACTGGCATGATTCCACAAACCAAGGAAACACGACCAGTGGAAAGGACATTTCATACACTGTTTGGCCATCTTTGGTTCTTTCTACATATGCAAAAAGATGAGAAAAATATCCATAAGGTCACAATCTGCAACTAAAATCGAATTCTACACACTGGTCCTTTAAAAGCCGTTACGTCAACACATTTGTAGTTCTGTAACTTTTTTTATAGCATTGAGGCCCACAATGCTATAAAAAAGAAAGTCACTACACTGAAAACCGACCAAAACCTGCAATGGCAAATCCAAAGAAAAAGCAATTGATGTGAAATTATCTCCATAAAAAGATTATTAAAACAACAGTTGGCATGAAAATCTGTGGTCTTGTGTAGTGCAATCAAACAGGTTCACAGGCAGTCGACGTCACAGCCATGTGACAACGAACAGGCTGTAATTATTTTCTGACAGCGTCAGAAATGATGGCGGACTCACTACGTCACACAGCAACCACTTACACATATTCACCAAACAACCGAAATGCAGCAGAATATGACGGAATGATCAATGCAACACTTGTCCTCAAAAACCAAACAAACAAACAAATTGTAATCCGGTATTCTGAAAGAGAGGGAAACCTTGTAGAGCTGTGGCAGAATCCAGCTCCTAACAAGGCCTACACTATTGTGAAATCTTTGCACATCAACGCACTTTATGGACGTCGCCACAAATTCAGTAGAGGTACACTTAAAAATGTTGTAATACCTATGTTTATTCATTCATAAGACTGGTAAAGATGGCTTCATGAACCTGCCAGTCTCGAGTTGTGCGTCATCCTACCAAGAAGTAAGACATTTTTAAAAAGAAAAAGAAAATCTCCGAATTCTCAAGCAATTTTCGGCACAAAAGAAAAAAAACATTTGCCTAAGTTTTGCTACTTTGCTGAACTGTTTTCAGTTAATTCTGCCATTTACTTCGGCCACAGAATTGGTCCACTTTTGAAATGTTGCCATGGGTTCATTTCAGGTTTGGACAATGTGCTCAGACAAAATGTATTGTGTATGCAAATGTAATTATTATTGTTTATGAATAACAACTATTTGATTGAAACAACATGCTTAAAACCACAATAATCAATTTTGGTCGCTAGTGAAGTGTTGACTACATTGACTAGCTAGGAAGTGGGCAAAGTATGAGAGGAAAGACACAAAAGAATTGGAAAGTGACGGCAACATGTGGTTTGGACACGATACTGAAGTTTTCTCTAAGTGTTGTTTCACGTTGAGCTGGTTGGAGCTGGATTGGGCTGGTTTAGAGTGGCTGTTTGGCTGGTTGAATCTCTCTAACCTGGCAACCCCTACTAGAAACCTATTACCTTTTGGAAAGCCATTACTTCAGTGCCAAAAAGTCCCATAACCCCAGCCAGCAGAAGAATTTAAAGCCATAAAACTGAGCTTAAAGTCACGGTGGCTTAAATGTTGACAATAATTTGCTCGCACTGCAACGTTCTGGCTATGAAAAACCCACAGTTCTAGAGATCACCTAACTGTGACTCAAGTCACTCAATAGTCCCTATAAAGGGCATTTCATCGGTTGATCCAATTTAATAGTGCAGGCCAAATGTACAGTGTGCATTACTGAATCTTAAGTGCATCACATTCAGCCATGTTCAAGAGACGGATATACACAAACAAAGGCTCAGTATATTACCATGAGTTCCAATAAAAGAAATAAGAGACACAAAACAGGAGACAAGAGCAGTGATGTAAGTATCGGTACAGAAAGAAAAAAGCGCATTAGTGCCAAAACAGTGTTTTTTATGTTGCCTATGAGCTCACTATCTGACAATAATGTGCAAAGTGGGTAGGAATGAAGAAGTGAGCAAAGGCTTCCAGCCAAGAACATTATATAAGCATTAGCTTTAAAACCTATAAATAAATAAATAAATAAGTAAATAAATAAGTAAGTAAATAAATAAATAAATAAATATTCTTTTTAATGTCGTTCTGTTGTTGTCTGTTGTGTTATTTCAGTGATTTCAGAAAATCTGTTTAATCATGAAAGAGCAGTTTAAAAAAAAAACAACGAAACAGTGGGTCATAATCAATAATAACAGGTTTTGATGTGTTTGATTACTGTAGAAGCATGTAATCTAGTTTAAAATGCACTTAAGACTGCAACACCTCTTAAAAACAATAACACATTTAGCCTTGGCAGGCAAGATCTTCACTTCCAATAAAATGTTCCCCAAAAACTAAGTTGTGCATGCCTAACTAGTTTATAAAAACACAATAACCAATCATTTCTATCGTTCTCCAACTTATTTCTTCTTACATTTATTACTTTATGCTCAATATCCATCCAAATGAATGAATTCCCAGCTTTGAAAGTTTAATCAGCTAACATTTACTCACATGGGAATTGTAATGGCTGAGCAGTTTTTATAAAAGTATGTTGTCTGTGCTTAGCATCTGTCTTCTGTTAAGCAAGCTAAACATCACGGGTAAACACCTAGGTTATTTGTGATGGATCATGAATTTAGCTTTTTTTTTGGGGGGGGGGGGGGCAAAAAAAAAAAAAGGGA
>OMNM01000191.1:0-23437 GCA_900302745.1 Parablennius parvicornis
TCTGATGACCCCTCCCCTTCCAAGCCATAGGACACGAATTGGTATGAATTTGATCGATCATACAAAACGATTCTTACCAATGTTGCTAATTCAGTGCTCCCCCAACTATACCTGAAGGGTATATGTGTATTTAACAAGCAATTGATGAAATATAATATACGGTAATACCACCCAGCCATTGAATAGTTTGAAATATGAGCATATTTTTTTTAAAAGAATTATATGGATTTGAAACGGGGCGCCTAATAAGCCCTTAGTATCATTAAAGTTGCCATATTTTTGTCCACTTGCACAGCACTGACTCTTTAAAAGCAGACCGATGGAAATGGTATTTGTCTTCTTTCACAGAGCTCCAGACATGCTTACTTTTGATTGTTTGAAGCAATACAAATAGTCCTGGAAGTGAAAGCCTCACCTCTCAGGGGGTGTACTGGTTTTTAACTTTTGTCAAGCACACTTGTGAGTGAAAGAAACGTACTGTTACGTTTACGTCTGCAGGCTGTTTCTCAGCAGCTTTCACGTGTCATGCCAGTTTCCGGAGAAAATCCAACTTTAGTGATTGATGAGAGTTGATGCGAGTCTTCAACTTGACACAGTTGGACTCTCGGATGTTGCATCAAAACAGCGAGGTAAATAAAATGCACTTGACTGCATCAAAAAGAAGCTAACTATTCTTTGTAAGTCATGAATTTTCCAAGGCCTTTTGCTTCTGCTCTCCTGAATGCACATGCATATACATACAGTGAGTATTTATATGCACGCACAACCTTAGAAAAATGCAAATGAATATACAAAAACAATAGATTTTTAAGTTATTGCTGTTCTTGCAGTTTCTCCTTACATTACTATTTTTTTCCCCTTCCCTCACAAAACCAAATTCAGATCTGTAACGTCCACCAAGACTCTAAACTGGTTCGTAATTCATTCAGAAATGTTTCGTGGTTAAAAAAAAAAACAAACTGAATCACGCTGCAGAACCTGTCGAGGTCTAGAAGGTCCATTAAAGTGAACACAGCTTGGAATTCTTCTTTTAAACCGGCGACCTATTGACTGATGCATATTCACGCCGACACGACACAAACACTCCCTGAACGACGTGTGTTTCTGTCATCCCGTCTGTGGAACCAGCACACCGCTGCATCTAAACGTTCCATAATTTGATGGGTAGAAAGTAACAAGCGGCAGTGTAACAGGTGTCCAATCTGCGAACCGTGATTAAAGGGATACTATTTTTACTCGCTGTTGCTTGAGGCGCCAAAAAAAAGGAGGTCCCTTGTTCCCTATATACCTCTAGTGTTCGCTCACTCGTCTCATTCGCTCAAAGTCTTGCGTGGAACTCATCCAACCACCTAATTCAGACCGCCATTCTCTTTTGAACTGAGCTTAATTACTTCAACTCCCACAGATGAGGATATACTTGGTTTGTTTTTTTTGTAGCTTTGTGGTCGGACTCAAGTCTCTGGAGCAGAATTTCTAGATGGTTTTCTTTATGAAAACCGACAACTGGAATTGTCTGTCTTCCGCTTTGGCAGATCAAATCCAGCCTGGCCTTACTTGGTTCCTTTGGTTGTTGCCTGTTAGCATTTAGCTGTTGTTGGTAGGAGTGGGTTTTTTTAGTCGTACAGTTCAGTGTCTTGTTGCTCGTCAACAGCAGGAGATGGACATGGAGACATTTTAGTTCATGTAACAGGACAAACCTGTAGAGCTCCCTCATTTACATTCTTAGCAAAAAAAATTGTTTGTTTGCCCCAAGACCGTTATGAGCAGCTTTTCAGCAATTTAAAAAAAATGAAGGGATGACATCTATAAGTCCTGTGTACAGTCCATCCATCCACCCCGTTCTCCTCCAAACTTCGTCTTTCTCTGTTCTTGTAAACATGTGACTTTGCCTCGCCTCACTGTCCTGGTTTTGCTCACCAGAGGTGATGATGGAGACACGCTTTTGGCTTTCTCAAACATTTTGCACATTGTGGACCTGGCTCTAGGTCCGTGTGTCTTGGCTTTTAGACCTCCTTTCTGCAATGTCCTCCCTTCACATGATGTAGGCGTGCACAACAATGTTGATAAAGTAGTACCATGGCGGCTCGTGTCAAATTTGATAGATATGTGTGGGAAACCCCCCCCCCCAAGTGTTAAATCGCCTCTAGACAAATGACCACTCTGTGTGAGACAGTGGCTCATGAATCTCTCTGATCTGCATTTCCCCTCGTGACTAAAGAGGTGGCTGTTGTTCAGACACTTAAATGTAACTTCAAACAGAACCGACTGTTGCGCCTCGCTGCCTTCTCGCTTTTAGTAAAAGGAAAACGTCCGACCTGTCGTGCTCCGCCTGGATAGGTATTTGCCTCAGACATATCAAATATGAATCTCGTTTCCGTCTGACAGCGTGTCAGGTGGCGAGCCAAGGGTGCTCGATGTCGCGAGCTTCGCTTTATCGACTCCACATTCTTGACCACCAACTTTCTCTCGACGCATCCACCGCAGGCAGCCGTCAACTAAATTCCTGAAAGCTTGAAATTAATCAAAAGTTTTTGAATTTTTTTTTTTTTTCCCCAACCTCCCATGTGCATCAAAAGCACTTCAAAGAAAGCCTGCTCTTTCGAGGCCTTCCCAGCGTTTGGCTCTTTGCTATGGTGTATCTATATGTTAAGATATTAGAAAATCTTCCGCATGTGTTGCCTTATAGCTGCTCCATTCTCACACACACACACACACACACACACACACACACACACACACACACACACACACACACACACACAGACAATATATAATTAGATATTGAAACAATCTGAGTCATGGTTTTTGAAAGAAATACAATGTTTTTGCTTTTACTTGAGTTTTTTTCTTTTTCCTTTGCCAGCACCATGTTGCAGACAATCAGCGAGTGGCTGTGGTGGGATCGTTTGTGGCTTCCAGCTAACGTATCCTGGTCCCATTTAAAGGACAACGAAGGTCGAATCTATGCCAAAGCTTCTCATCTGTACGCTACACTACCCTGTGCCCTTTGCCTGCTTCTAATCAGATACCTGTTTGAAAGGTGAGGATATGTTTAGTAGAATGTGCTTGTGTGCCAGTGAGTTTAACAATCTCTGATAAGGACAAACAGACCACTGTCACTCTTCTATAGATCCTATGTAGTCTGATCACTCGTGTACACTTTCAGGCCTTTAGTTGTCATATGATAGACAGCCCCATCTGAAAGTTGTCAAATCTCTTTCTAGAAATATGTCATTATGTCCTGACTGAGACAAAGCATCAGCATACATCGTGATCTACACCCTGCCTATTTCCTATGATTTGGTTCTCTTCATGAATATGTTTCCTCTGAGGTTGGGTCCTCAGAATTGGAACATCAAGTCCTCTACATAGTACTTGTTTCTCTGGATTCTCTACGATATATCTTAGATTCCTCTGTAATAAATCTCTGCATCATACTCGGGTTGTGTGAATTCCTTCCAGCTCCTCTAAGGAATTTCTTCAATCATCTGGTTTCAGGATACTGGGATTATGTTGCACAAGTCTAAACCAATGTTACAGTAGTCTTAAGAACCAGGGTAACAATGTTATTTGTGCTGTTTCAGGTACTTGGCAAGGCCATTAGCCAATGTTTGGGGAGTCCGGGATAGGATTCGACTCCCTGCAGAATCAAACCCCATCTTGGAAAAGTATTTCTGCCAACAGTACAGCCGTCCTTCCCAGGTATGCTTGGAGAAACAAATTTACTGCTGTTCACACGGTGATGTCATTATTGAAAATATTTTGTTGTTGATCTCATTGTTTTCAATTTCAGTACAGGCCACAAAGCCAAAAATCCTCACACAGATGTTTGTTTGTTTTTTTTCTCAGAAGTTTGTTATTTGTGGAAACATTTGCAAATTTGATTAATTTACTTAATTTCAGAATGTAGCCTACTGAATATCCCACTTGAACTGGATTGTAAGGTGTATTTACGCATATGCACAATGGACTACCAATATAATTTTTCCGTCATTCCTGGCACATTCTTTATGTGATGTAACGCATCGGAATATGGTTCTTAAATGGGTCGATTGGTGCGTGATTTTCCTGATATTCATGGAACGAGTTTTTGGCTGCAAAGAAATCTTCCAAGACCACAACACGCAACACCGGAAAACAATATTGGTAACCGGGCGTAACGACTCGTGATGATCTCACACTGTTTCGCGTTATTAATTGTAACGCATGGTAACAGTACATGACTAATTCAGGTCAAAATCGTGATCTGTGAGCAGGAATTAAAATTTGTGCCATTCCTGGCTTGTCATTAGTATGTTTAAACGCACCTATAGGAAAAGAAGGGGTGTCCAAAATTTAACCATCCCCAACATATAAAGAAGATTCAAGCATAGCACTTCTTGAGATGTAAATGAAAGAAACTGGTCTTAATAAACTCCGACATTAATCATAAGGCAGCTGACTTAGGTCATGTGCTTTGGTCATCCATTTCTCTAAACAGATTAGTGACAAACATTTTTGAATGTTATAGCTGACATACATGATATTGATGTTAAGCCTGACTTTATAGTCACCATCCTTGGAAAAACAGAACCTCAGAAGAACAATTTACTATCTTACAGTCAAGTGCCATACCCTTTTAACATAGATGGCACTGAGGTTAATTGTTATGCAGTGGAACTCAGTGAGCCCTAGCTTATTGAAACAATATATTGAAAAGATGCTATCAATGACACCACAAGAAAAGTTTAAATCCAGTCATAAATCACAGACAGATTTATCAAATGTTGACTTCTTCCAAAGAATTTCTTGAGACATATCTTTCATTTGACATTACTTTAACACAGTAGTCCTTGGCACCTGCACTAATATGTGATGATACCTGTGTCTCTATTTTATGTCAGGTATTTAATAATTATCTCTACGTATGCTATATATTCAATATCTTCAATATTTTTTTTTCTTTTAGGTATATCTCAGGTCATACATCTGTATCCACATTTTTCTATGAATATCTATGCGTAGGAATATGGAGATCTTATTTTTAGGGCATGTGTACATCCGTATATAAGTATGTGTGCATCTTTGTGTATTTGTATTTTGGAGCCAGCAAGAACTAAATCTTATCTTGCTTCTTAAAACATGATAATTATTCTTATTCTCCTCTCTACTGTTCCATTGTATTATATTAGGAGAGTGTGTATCCAACATCAGAAGCAGCACAACTATTTGATGTTCTATCTTGTGCGGCAGGCTGATGTGAGGTCACTGTGTAAGAAGACGGGTTGGCCAGAGAGGAGAGTTGAGGTGTGGTTCAGGAGGAGGAGGAACCAGCAACGACCGGGACTTCGAAAGAGATTCTGTGAAGCCAGGTGTGTGTCAGTCTATGTCTGCCAATTGTGTGAGAACATCTGCAATTGTGAAAATATGTAATGACAATATTCTTGGCTGTCAACAGTTGGAGATGTGCATTTTATTTTTTCGCATTTTTTGGAGGAGTCCTTGCTCTCTATGATGTGAGTAGAGGTTTTTTTTTTTTTTTACTTTTTATACAGCACAAAAATATGTACATTGTTCAAGTTCAAACTCACAAGGTTTTTAACGCTCTTCTTCAACCTCTTCAGAAACCCTGGGTTTATAATTTGAGGGAGGTTTGGGCAGGATTTCCTAAACAGGTAAGTGCTTTTATGCTCATCGCTAAGATGGATTCCACAATAAATAAACACATGAATGTACATGCTTAGTTGCTTGTGCTTGTATGTCAATGCAGACCATGCTGCCATCACAATACTGGTACTACCTTTTGGAAATGGGTTTCTATCTTTCTCTGCTGCTTAGTCTGACATTTGATGTGAAGCGAAAAGTAAGTATATAGGTTTGTGCAGACATTAATTGACTGAATCTACAAGTCACGTTATACACATTGATATGTTCTTTGTTGCTTTGTGAGAACTGTACTTCTGTATCAAATAAGTTATTTGTATTCCGTCTTTAAAATGATTTCACAATACCAAGGTGTATCAGATGCATTCATTCATCATGTATGTGTGCAGGACTTCAAGGAGCAAGTCATTCATCATATAGCCACACTGACTCTTCTGACGTTCTCCTGGATTTCAAACTACATCCGTATTGGAACACTTGTCATGGCAGTTCATGACTCTTCTGACATATTGCTTGAGGTCAGTGCTGGAGGTACAATAGTTCACCTACATGTGGTATTTATATTGTGAGTCTGTTGATAATTATTCCATTATGAGATCATTCTCATATGTAGCAAAGAATAGTACTTGTTATTGATTATTCTCCATTTTCCTCCCGTAGGGTGCAAAAGTTTTAAACTATGCTAAATGGCACAAGACGGCTAACAGCATGTTCGTGGTTTTTACAATTCTCTTTTTGGTGACAAGACTTGGTATTTTTCCCTTCTGGTAAGTTGCGATGATAGATGATAGCATGCAAAATAATGCCTCATAACAACTGTTGTGACATGTACGAAAATAATATGTGTGCACAACATCTACAGGCTGATTCACTGTACATGGGTGTACCCTCTGGAGCTCTACGCCCCTTTCTTTGGCTACTACTTCTTCAACGTTATGTTGGTGGTATTAGTGATACTCCATGTCTACTGGGCTTTTCTGATATTGCGAATGCTTTATAAGTGCCTCTTCGGCAAGGTGTGTTTACAGGTTTGAAAGACATATTTTTTATTTGGTTGTTTGTCGTAGACTAATCCTCATATTATTCCTCTACTCTGTGGCTCTCTTTGTCCCTGCAGTTAGAAGGTGATGACAGGAGTGATGAAGAAGAGGAAGACAGTGACACGCCGAAGGAAAGAATTCATAAACTGTGTCACATGAATGGCTCCGGTGCCAGAGACAGGGCGAATGGTCACTGACAGAGCGATCCACAGACTGAAACAATGATGCAGCAGACAAAAGTTAATTGCATGCAATAATCAAGATACACTTGATCACAGAATGTTGTTCTTGGAGGAACTGTGAAGGATGACACATGACCTTATATGAAGTGGCATGGTTTCTGGAGTTTTATGAATTCAGAACTACAGCATATTTTATTGTACTTATAATTAATGCACATGAATCCGCCTGATGTATATATGTCAATGCATGTTCTACAAGCTTGTAATGTGACTGTGCTTTTTTACGCAGAGATGTAATGCATTCCCTTAAAACAAAGTCAACAACGTGACTTTCTACATCTGATGTTTCCCTACAAAATCTGTATTTATGATATTACACAAAATAACATTCTGTTTCATTTTCATACGCACCCATCTTCTCTACATTTTAAGACACATCAGAGTAGTGTACACCCTAGACAAGGGGTGTTAAACTCATTTTAATTAATTGACGACGTACAGCCCAATTTCATCTTCAATGAAATGGTGGCATAATAACTTTTAGATGTAAAGGTTTTCTTTGTTGTGGCACAGACAATACAGTTATTTCAACCCCCCTAAAGCAGAAAGAAGAGTGGAAAGTAATTGTGCAATTTCTTCCAACATTCATAAAAACATCCACATTTTGACAATTTGTTTTGGGTGCGTACCCATGCATGCACTTGAAATAGTTACAAAAATTACATATACTCACAGCACATGAAAACAAAAATATGAAGACATCTTTTATTGGTGTGTGCATGTATGAGAGAGAGGGAGAGAAACAACTCCAAATGATCCATACATTTCTTATAAAGTCTTAGAAAATGTATTGATATGCCATATCATCTGCCAGTCTTCATGAAGAAGCATAATAGAACGTATTTCAGCATGAAAGTTCGTACAATTTATGTGAGAAAATTCGGGGAGCGATAATTATTATAGTTGGACCATACCTTCCTCAGTAGAAATCAATGCACTCTAGGCGCAGGGTGCCCCATCCAAGATGGCGTCGTGCTGCGTAACGTCAGAAATGAATTAAGAAGTACCAGCACGCCCTCTCGCGACAAACAACGAGAACTGACGAGCTCTCTTCCCATGGAAACCGTTTCGCAAACAAATTGAAAACTAAAAGGAGCTTTTTGGTTACTAATCAGTTATCGTGTTTTCGGTAAGTATTTTAGGCTCATATTCACGATGGCGAGAAAAGGGATCTATAGGAACCGTGTGAAGATTGGAAACTGGAACGAGGAGCTAATATTAGAAGAGGTTTGTATTAAAAATGACTTTAAACACGTCATCTTAAATTTTCAGAGGTGTCACGATGCAGAAGAACATCATCTGTGATTCAGAACCAGTGGAATATACAGTCTGCCTACATAACTGAAATTACTCTTTTTTACGCTAACTGTAGATATCAACAGAAAGAGAAAAGGTTTATATAAAATATAACAAGCATTTGGCAAAATGATGATTAGTTCGCAGAGAATTTGTGTCAACTGAAATCTTGAGAAAGCAGAGATTGTTACAAGTACCCTTAAATTGAAAAGGACTTAAAATGGACCGAATGATAATATATAGCTGTTATTATAAATTATTTTATTCTTTTAAGGGTGAGAAATGTATCGATCAGGATGGTCTTGCAAAATGTTTTACGGTCCATAATAATAATGATAGTAAGAAATCAATTTGTTGTTCAATTTACATGCAAGAGTGCCGGCCATATCTCCCTTGTGAAACACTGAGACTGCATGGTTAATTAAAGGTTGATGCTTAAAATTAATAAATAAAAATGTGGAAATTAACACATTTTCCAAATCACTGAAGTGTTCATTCAAACTCCATATTGCTGCGACACTCAACTAGTGTGAAATGGTGTTAACTCGCCAAATGAAACTTAAACAGGCCAAACATAGAAATAACGTTGATACAGAAATGATGGTATAGTGTGTCTCGAGACAGTACTGATGTTTTATATATAATGTGTTTAATGGTTTCACTCATATAATCTATATACACACTAACTATCAATGATTTTCCAGGATAAAATGAAGGAATATTTGAAGAAAAAAGAAAACGGTGATCTTTCTATTCAGAAAGTAGACCTCCTCGAAGAAAATATTTGGAAACCGGTAAGATACATGTAAAGAAATTTTGAAGAAACTTTTGAATGCCCCTGTTGCTTGTACTAACAGTGGTCATGGTGTTAATTTCTATTTCTTGTGTATATGTGCAGGTGAATCTCTCTATGACAAATGATGGTCTACTGCATTTTGGGGATGTAGTGATGCTGGTAAACATGGGAGGTGAAAACAGGGAATGTGCTGCAGTGAGCATAAACATGGACATTGACAATTTGATAAAGACTCCTTTGCCAGGCATTCAAGCCCCATGTGAAGTCAGCGCAGGAAGAAATATTCACCCCTGTACTCGCACAGCCTTCATCATTACCAGGTAAACACAGAGCATGAGTGTGAACCTCTGCACTTGTAGTGAGGCTGCTAAACCTAAACCCGCACCATTGTTTGTTACCGCAGTGTTGATGGGAGTCCTGAAGGATCAACTGTGCACTTTGGGCAAAGCTTTTCCCTGAAAACAACAAGTGGCTTTGCCATGGGAGTAAGTCAACTTACAGCATTACATTCACAAATGTATGTACTTGTTAACAAAAACTTATGAGCTTTTTTCAGTCGCACTTGGAAATTGATACAAACAGTTAAAACAAGGGAATATTTTTTTTTCAGTGATAAGATTGATGATTAAAAGTGACTTGCCGGACAAAGATCTAATATTTTGTACAGTAAGGCAAAGTGTAGAGGAGGGCAGCATGGGGTCTTTCTCATCTCTGGCATGCCATGGATTGGACACTGCCTTTGACCTTTGGTGTTTAATAACTCATCTATATGCCTGAACTTTATTGTCTCTGCACTTACAAGCCCTTTCTTTTTCTCTTTCTTTCTTTCAGCTTTACTTAACAAGTGACCGACAAAGTTTTGAAAAGGTACATTTTTGAAGGCTGAAGAAATATTTACCATTGCATTGTCAAAATCTTCCATACTTATGAATGTAGCAATGTTATGCCTGTGCTTTTAACTGATTTGTAAGCTTGTCCTATTTCTCACTTATTCAACAGTATGCAAAGAAATCCCACCTCCAAGAAGTAAATCTTGAGGAGAGATGCTCCTTTCTGTCTTGGTGGAAGATAATTTACTTAGACCCTTTGACAAGGCTTGAGCAAGAGGGTCAGCCAGTAACTGTAGGTATTATATTGTCCCTTCATATTGAAACCATTCCCCTTCTGCAACATCACCACATATCCTGTTGAAATATTTAAATGAACGCACTGTCAACATGCTGTCTTTTTTCCTTCAAGTCAATGACACTGAAATTTCCCATGCATGGAGGAACAGAATTTATTTCTCTTTTTCAGGCTAATGTGAAGGTGCTGATTGTGCACTGCAAAACAAACAGGGCCCTTGCTGTTCTGGAAGATCAAGTCCTTAGGTATTATATATTTCTTCTTAAACACGGCTACAATTAAGACCATATACTAAGTCTAATCCTGATAAAGACAAAAATTTGGCAATTTCTTTAAGAGCACAGAGCACATGCTCGTCTGTTGCTCATCCTATAAATACACCTACCTTACAAAAGTGATACTATTCAAACAGGAAAAAAAATGGATTTCCAATGGTATATGAGGGCCAAGAAACATTGTTTGCAGAAAACAATTAATCCAACCAAACATAATTTTTCTTACTTTTTAAGTATAGTCTTTAAAAAAATTTGCTGTCTTGATCCAAAAAGTATTCTAATGTATCTCAACACAATAACCTACATGACTCACAAAAATAACCACTATAGGTTTAAATTGACAACAAACTTTCTGTATGCCAACAAACATCATACATGGTAAATTGGTTTTAGTGTCTAACAGTTGTTCCCTTGTAGCACCAGGTACGGAAAAGAGTATGAGGTAACAGCTCACACCTTCCTGGACCCCCACAAAGCTGAAAGGGACAAGAATCATTGGGTCTTCTGCACCTCTGACCCTGCAGGGAGTGCACTTCTTAACCATCAACCGCCAGCAGCAGTCAGCAGCACGGAGCCAGCAGGACGAAACCAGTCATCTTATTCCAACGCTGAATGATTTTAACATGTGCAAACACTGTTAAGAGGTATAAAATCATTGATTAAAGCATTTGGGGTTTTTTCTGCTTGAATCTGCAATTTCTACTCGTATTGAAAAGAGAGCCATTGCTGGAATCTCACCAGGGTCATATGTGTGATATACAGCAGCCATTAAGACACTGTGTCGAAAGAGTCAAGTTGTACATCGATTCAGAGAGAGGGATACACCATCATTGCCAGCCAGACACTGCCATAACACACTATAATTTAAAGTGAAAATTGACATAATTTATTCTGTTTGAAATTTTCACTGCCAGAAATTTGACCTAAGATATTCCTAGCTTTGGTTTGTGGGTTTGGATAGTATTTTGGAAAGTCTCTTCACTGAGTTTGACATTTAAAGTAGTTAAAAGTTGGCTTCACTTCACTTCACTTCACTTCATAATACCCTGTATGAGCCAACACAGATGACAGACAATGATGTATTGAGAAACCAAGCTGAGGTGAACTGACATTAGACAGGGATTTCAGATGTTCTATTCTTTTTTTTTTTTTTAATGATTCAGGTTATCCATAGTAGACATGCAGCAATAGTTGTTTTATGAAAACAAAAATGTGCTACCTCCACTTTTCCCCTTTTATACATTATTTCTTCTGAAAATGTTTGTAAAACAAACCATGCCATGAAAGGCTGGCATGCCTATCGGCGTCAATTAAGATAAGATAAGAACTTTTACTGGACCCGTGGGGAAAATTTTTTGATGGACTCTGTCCAACTGCAGTTCATAACATATAAAAACTGAATCAGAAAAAAAAAATAAAACAATAAAACATATACAACTACAGTTGTTACATTGAGTGAAGAATTTTGTGCATGATGTGGTCGAAATAACGTGACTTTCATTTCTTCCTATAAATGTCATTTGCTTCTCTACTCGGTATGTGCAAGCCTTTTTATCTCCATCTTATGCCACAGAGAAAATCCTGCTTTATATTTCCAGTTATTTACACAGTGACACAGTGGTTAGCGCCCTCACCTCACACTGAGAAGGTCATGGGTTCAAATGTTTTCTATGTAGAGTATACATGTTCTCCCTGTGTGTGTGTGGGTTTCCCTCCTGTACTCTAGTTTCCTCCCACAGTCTAAAAACATGCATGTGAGGTTAATTGGTGACCTGAGGTGTGAATATGAGTGTGTGGTTGTCTGTCTCTGTGTGTTGGCCCTGTGCTAACCAAATTTTTGAGTCGTTTTTGATAAATATACTTTTTTCCTGTCCCGTTGCTTCTAATTTAATACAGGGATGTTTCTACAATTTGCTCCCTATTTAAGGATAATCTGAATTTCCAAATACACGCTGTTGTTTCAATTAGGAAAGCTTATGATCATTATTTATGCAGAAATAGTAAATGTCTGCTTTTGCACTTGACCAAACAATAGTTGCACCTCGCGGTATCGAGGACGATGCAGGAAATTTCCAGGGGACACGTGGTCAAACACCTGTGGGCTGCAAACAGGAAGAACTCGACTCACGTCGTCTGCTCGTGGTGGCTGGAGACCAACGTGACCCGTCACGTGTTCACATCTACCTCTTAAGGTATGAAAGGCATCACTTATGTCAATAAAGACGCGTCTCCTCTCCTGTGTCGAGAAGTTGTGAGGGCGTTCAGGTTCACTGCGGAGCGCTTTTTCCCCCCCCACTTCATGTGTCTGATCATCGAAAAGGCTTTTTTTCCCTCTCTTTTCTTTTGTTTTTTTTTTAACGGGACACAGTATAGCCTGAATTATAGACTGAATTAACAGGAGAGAATTCTACGAAAGTCGTCATTTTTTCTCTCTACAACTCTCAGTGTAGATATCAAACATTCTGGGAAAGAATTAAAAAAAGGACTTGACTCACACAGAAACAGGTATGTAAAGTGCAGTAAATGTCTTGATTGTGTTGGTTATGTGGCCACATTAGTTTGATAGATGTATTAGATGTATTCTGAAAGGAAAACAGGTAACTTTAAGATCATGTAATCTACGAAGGTGAACAGATCTAATCTGAACTGGTTTTTACTCCATTCCTGAGGAGATTAACGTATTATTAAACCATTGTATTGGGGATAAGAGCAGCCTGTCTTTAATTATGTCCCAGTATGTTCCAGGTACTTCTGAAGGTTTCAGTCACAGGGACCTATAACTGATAAGATAGAACTTAATGTGTAGGTCAGTAATGATACAGAAGGTGGAATTTGGATATTTGCACATTCACATTTAACTTTCGTGGTCGCACCATTGACCTTTAAATCTGTTTGTATGGTTTACAGCTCTTGAGCAGTTTGAGCAACATAAAGGTTGTATATTAACACACTAAGAGGCATACCATGCGTAACTTCTAGCGATTTGTGTGCCCTTGTTTCAACAATTACAATGTGAATGAAGAGATTGCTGTGGTGCATCTGTCTGGATTCAAATTATGAGGATGTGTTCTTAATTAATATTATTTAACCGTCATTGGCGACTTTACATGGTACACAGCACAAGTTAACTAAGAATGATCTCTTAGATGAAAACTTCCCAACAGTTTAACTGCTGTGAAGATAAACAGTTGTTGCTCATATATTGAGCTTTCTGCTGGGAATCCTGCTTTAATCTGGGTTATTCATTACTAAGAAGTGTCAGGAGATCTCGTGTCCTAAAGGCAACCCAGAGATCACGAACAGGCACTGTCAATGTCATCGTGGTTCTACTGAAAATCTAGGTCAGGTTAAATGTAGGTTAAAGTTGAGCCTTCTGCAAAAAAAAAAAAATAACAATAACAATAATAATAAATACATTTTGTTGAAGTAGGAACCAATGTTAATTTGATGCATGCTGCGTGTTAAATGGTACCATATCTAATTTTACTAAATGACATCCCTCTTATCTTTGTGCTGATAAGTTTTTATGGAGACTGGGTGTAAATAAAATTGTGACACCATTGTGTATGCTGCCTGTTAATGCAAAGAAGGAAATTCTCCTTATTTGTCATATACCAGTATCAGCAATGGATTGATTTTGTCACCAGATAACCATGGCAGTGGATATTCCTGGACTGGTTGCTGTGGTGGTTTTTTATATTTTAATTCTCCTAATCGGAATATGGGGATCTCGTACATCCAGGAAAGTTGAGAAGACATGTGATGGCAACAAGAGCGAAGTCACCATTGTGGGAGGTCGCAATATCAATGTCTTTGTTGGGGTTTTTACCATGACAGGTGGGGTTTTTATCCTATATATTGCAGTATAACTTTAGTTACTTTATTGCTACATGGTTTAATCGTCTTCATGTGTTTTTATGTCAGCAACATGGGTTGGAGGTGGTTACATAATGGGAACATCTGAGGCTGTGTATTCTCCTGCCAAAGGCCTCATTTGGGCGTTGGGGCTTCCTGCTTATGCTGTGAATTTTATTATCGGTAAGTAGCTGAAACAAACATCGCTATTATCTACACTGCCACTTTTGCAATATTTTTGAGAAGTGTTGTTTGACTTTCAAATTCTTGCATAGTACCTTGAAATGCCTCTCGGTTAAATGGTGCTTTATGAATCGTGTTGCTTGTATGCACGGTGAGACTAGAAGGGTGGGTGTTTGGGACTAACCATGGAAAGTAGCCATAATCAAATTTGAATGAGTGGAGTTCAAATTGTTAAAACACATTTTTGAATTGGATGTGAGATGAATGTAATGAAGACAGAAAAAAATCATGAATATAACAGGTACAACCCTTGCATAACCTTACACACTGATGTAACTGTTATAGTAATTTTTACTCTCTATAGAGTCCAACAGACACCAATAACCTCTTTCATTGTCGGAATATAGGAAGATCAGCAAGATGAATAAATGAATGCCCTCATTGTCATCATAAAGTGCAAGAAGAAAATGAATCAGCGTCCACTGATAAAATATTGTCATTGTAAAACTTGGCAAATATGCTACAACTGGCTCAGACAGTGTTGCAATTTGTTGGCTAAACATTATACTACAACAATAAACAAGACTGTCCAATTGTAGTGCAGGAGTTCAGCGATCTGATGGTCTGTGGATAAAAATGGTTCCTTAGTCTATTCGTCCAACGTTTCAAGGACCTGAACCTCCTGCCTGGAGTCAGCAAGTTCAACAGCTGCTGTCCCGGATGGAGATTTTTGCTGCTCTGTTCAAACAGCAGGCTAAAAACTGACCAGTTGACTTGTGTGGCATTTAGGTTGTAGAAGAAGAAAGCATACTTCATTAATCCCCTTGGGGGAAATTCCTTCTCTGCATGTGACCCGGCCTATTTATAATTAACCTTAAGTATACACACTCGGAGCAGAGGAAGGCAGGTTAGTTGCTGGGGGTCAAGGGTCTAATCCAGAGAGCCACCGTGTTGATCTGTCAGCTGTGGGATTCAAACTTGGGCACTTCCGATCCAAAGTTAATTTCCATAACCTCGAAGACACCTGTAACTCTTATTACAATACTGTAACTGAGTACAAGTAAGTATGAATCAGTTATGTCAAATGGACCAGATCAGAAGATGCTAAATTGTTAAGCCAGTCTATTTGAACATCAACGACGACACACACAAGAATAGTTGAATGAATAGCCAATTATTCATTCCGAACAAAACCAACAATAACAAAATAAACACAACAAATCATCAGAACAATGAATGAAAAATAATAAACAAAAATAATAAAGCCGACAAAACCAAAACTTCTTTTCATGTAGATTTTGTATCGTTGGGGCCGTTTTAATGATCAGTGTTTGTGCAAAGTGTTTGTTGGATCCTACCTACCCACCTAGTTTAGAGTTCATTGGGTGAATTTCACCATCAGTATATGAGGGAGATTCTTTTTCTTATTTTTTGATGTAGTTTTGTCTTGTTTGCTGGTGAAGTCGCTTCAATTGCTATGAGGGCAAAATTGTTATTCCATCCATCCATTCATCCGTCCTAAAAAGCCTATAGAAGTGAACACCAAACACAGAACCAAAGAGCTACCCGTGGTCAAGGTCAAGGTCAATAAGGTAGTTGCAGCGTATGAGTCTGCTAAGTGATTTGAAAAGATTTGTTTATGTTTAATGAACAAAACAAGGTTAATCTCTTATTGTTTAGCTTTAATTAAATCACTTTCTTTCCCAGAGATGAATAAAAACAAGATCAGACATCAATATGTTAACATTTCTTGATAAAGTACTGAACGTGTAATGTATGAGCAGTGGCAGGGTACTGCGCAGGTCAGCAGTCTAACAAACATTCGCACCCATACCGAGGGGCAATTTAGGGTCACCAATTAATGTCACATGCATTATTTTTGGGACTGTGGGGAAAAAAAGTACTAAATGTTATTCCTCCTGCACTAATTTGTATTAAGCACAAGATATATCCCCCTCATCCGTTCCTAACATTTCACATTCTACTTATAGTTCTTGTGACAGAAACCAACAAAGGCTTATTGGGTTTGAAGTTTCAATATTTGAATTTTCATGATTATTTTAGGCTCACGGGCATCTATATTCATAATCACATTCATAAACTATTTTCAACTTTCTTGTTCATGAACTACTGCCTCTGCACCGTTTCTGTTGAATAACTAATGCTCTGATTGTTTCAGCTCTCTATAAATCCTTAATGTCTACCAAGCAATTGTTTTGATGACCTAAGAAAAAATTTTCTGGAGAATATTTTGCTCTTTTGTTATTTTAGGAGGGCTGGTTTTTGCAAAACCTATGAGGTCCAAGCGTTATGTGACCATGTTGGACCCATTTCAGAAAGTCTATGGCAATGCATTCACAGCCGCGCTAATGCTCCCTGTTTTAATGAGTGACATTTTGTGGGTTTCCGGCGTCCTTGCTGCTCTGGGTAAGAGACCCCTTGTTTACCTCATGTTGTCTATTCCAAAATGAGTTCCTGATGCTTGGATTCTTCCATTAACCATTGTTTTATTTTATCTTTTTTTTTAATTGTTTTCAGAAGCTGTTTGTTCTTGTATCAGTAGCCTGTAATGCAAATTCCACATAGGTTGCTTGGGTGTAACCGTATTCTCTTTTAAAGTGTTTTATACAATTTTCAGGAGGAACAATTAGCATCATTCTTGGAGTGCCCTCCACCATCTCCATCATCATCTCAGCAGTCGTCGCAATCGTGTACACATTTCTAGGGGGTCTCTACTCTGTTGCATATACTGATATCATTCAGCTTGGTTTCATCTTTGTCAGCATGGTAAGAATGACAATCATAGATGGATTGGAATATATAAATACACACACATAGAGTAAAATTGTTGTAGGGGTATAATGGGTATGAACCAAACTAGAAAACCTCGGTTTAACAGAGTTTCATTTGGAAACTCATTTTCAAAATTGTGTTCAAATCCCCCTAAAAACTGGTAATTGAAGGAGAAAATCTGAAAAGAGGAAAAAGGAACAGGTATAGAAAACGGTGTCACATCTGTCAGGAAAATGCATTTGTTGGGTGAGCAGCAGACATATTTTAACAAACCTACTATTTTTAATGGCAGTGCGCATGTACAAGTTGCACACACCCTGTCTTGTTGGCTCCCATTTTGCTTAATTTTAACTTTTTGTTCCATCATTATGAATGAATTCTGTCAGATGTGATGGTGGGCTTTTCTCTGCTCAATCCAACATATATTTTTTTTCATCAAACTTGGCAGTGACTGGAACTTTCTCTTCGTTCTTTTTACATTCCGATGGCAGGTCAGCTTGTGTACATGAGGGAACAGCTGATGCTCAGGCTCAGGCCAGCCTTCACCTCCAAATGACTCAGAAGAGGACGTAGACTGCTTTTACTTGTCTGTTTCATGCATTTTGGGCTTACCACTTGAGCTCAGATTGTGTCACTTCCGCCATGTCACTTCTGCTTAAAGGTGAAAGCGCCTATCAGGCTTGTCCCCAGACAGTGGCTATGATGGTATCCTCTGTCCGGGCCACTACAAGGCACCATGTCTCTGCAGATCTGCTGTCCCCCAGTCATTCCTTCATGCTCCTACCACTCACCATTTAGCCTGTATGTTTTATATTTTTATGGTGGCGCGGTGGTTAGCGCTCTCGTCTCACAGCATCTCTGATGCTGAGTTTGCATGTTCTTCCCTTGTGTGTGAGGAATTCCTCCTGGTACTCCGGCTTCCCCCACAGTCCAAAAAACATGCACTGGGGGTGCCTGATAAAAATTCTCAGCTCCCCCCAAGCACTATGCTGTGTGGGTGACTACCGATGAGTCAATTCAGTGAAGATAGATCCGCTATGGGGATTAATAATGCACCATTCTTCTTTAATATTTAATATTACTTATTTAACATGATTTTGTCATTTTGATAATTATCTTGTGCAATTTATTCTGTGTTCTTATCTATGTGGATCTATGCTGCAAATATTTCCCTCTTGGATTGATAAATTCTCTTCTATTCTATTCTCTTCTATTCTATTCTATTCTATTCTATTCTATTCATACTTCTGCGGCTGCAGCCACATACTCATCCCACAAATGCCTTTTTGATTACAAATGTGGCACAAGATAAGAGTTAAACAGGCTTGCCAACAAAATTTTTTTAAAGAAATGTATCTAAAATTAATTATCTTCATGTCAATTTTATTGAGAGCAGATGAAGTTGAACAGCACTCCTCTCACCTTTCCCTCTGTAAATCCAGTGTTTTTGCACTGATCTTGGAACCTGGCCAATGTGATAAGCACGTTGATCTGTTTAGTTATGAAAACCTTTTCGTGTTATGAAATCTTTTTGTCTTGGAGAGCCATTGTCACGCATGTTCTAGACCTCACCTTGCTCCAGCACACTAGTAGGTAATAAATGTGTCATTCCCAAGCTCTGATAGTAAGCATCTCATTACATTCAGGTTACGCCTGAGCAGGGCGACATCTAAACATGCAAGACACTGGCTGTGCTCACACGGTCAGTGTCAGACACTGACATTGTTAAGTCTTGGCAAGCACACGGTACGGGACACAACTTTTCATTTAGACTGGTAGTTCTCACTGGATTTTACTGCAGCTTTAAGAAATACTGTTTTGTCCTGAGTTGTGCTGTAACTGTGTTTGTTTTGTTTTTGTTTTTGCTTTTGTTGTTGCAGTGGCTTTGTGTTCCCTTTTTGATCCTCAGTCCTGCAGTCACTGGCAACTCACAAATGTCCCACTTTAATCAGTCAAGTGGAACGTCGTGGCTTGGAGAGCTGGAACTGGCAGATGCAGGGAGATGGACTGATGAATTGCTGATATTGGTTAGATTTTAAAACATACTTTCTTTGACTGTGTCTCACATAGTTCGATAGATGAAAATCCACAGATGATTGTATCTCTATGTAGTGAAAATATGGCTGGACTTTGCTATTAGTTGGCCATGGCTTTGTGTCTGCTGGCAAGTGATTCATTATTGCTTTTGTCTGCCGCAAGATAATACAGAACCTCTATAGACTTACTTATTACTGAAATTGAAATCCCTTTTTAATCAAATAACTAATTTTAAATAATGGATTGCACTGATTTTAAGTCACCCAGTAACATTCATTTTATTAAACTGAGCCAGCAGGTACAACAGCAGCAGTAAACCACTAATCCATCCTCTTGATATTATTGAGAATTGTGCCTTTCCTGCGGTAACATGTATATATGTTCACATATGGATAAAACTTGCAACATGTGGCTCTTGTACATGTTCTTACTAGCTTCATGTTTTCCATAATTTCATAAAATTGCATTGAATAACTAAGAGTTTTTTTCTCTCCAGAAAATATTTAAGAAAGACTCTTATTTTAAGCATTTGACTTTTAAACATTTTTATAAATTATTCCATCATATACAATATGCACACTAAGCCAACCATAAATACATATAGTAAGAAAATGATCATTTTAAATTCATGTGGACAGACTCACTGACAACAATTTGTTTTGTCTTACTTTGTTTGATTGATTATTCTTTTTCTACTTTTTATAGCATTTGTTTTCTACCAACATCTCCACTTCAAACAGATTCAAACAGGCTTGAGTGTATTTCAAAGTGGACTTCATATACTTTGAAATACACTTTATCCAATTTTAGTAAGGTACACTTGAGCAATCCACCTTTCTGTCACATGGCAAACAGAGACATACTGTATACACACACTCACAAACAATTCAGAATTACCAGTTTTCTTCAAATGGATGTTTTTGGACTGTTACACAAGCAAAACCCAAGCCCATTGCTTAGGCAGGAGTGCTTACCAATACACAATGTGGCTTTTAAGGTTTTTTTTTTTTGTTGTAACAGCAAAAAACTAAATATTTCATACATTTTTATTTGTGATTCTTTCATTTTACAACCTCCTGAAAAACCACAGTTTCCATGTTTATGACAAATTTGTACATTCAAGATTTTAAGCAGATAAATTGTAAATTGTGATGGTTACATTTGTTTGTAGACACATTTAATTGCAGTTAAGTAGCTAAAAACAGCTCTTGTGATCATGAAATTGTAGTCCATTTAATGAAATTAAGTCAGTATTTGTGTGTATAAGTAAGTATAAATTTGTTTACTGTTGTGTGTGTTGAAGAGTTTAGGTGGACTGACATATCAAGCCCTCTACCAGAGAATCCTCTCTGCGGCCTCTGTTGTTCAGGCTCAGATCAGCTGTCTTATATCTGCCGTGTTGGTTTTCATTATGGGAATACCATCGGTGATCATCGGTGTGGTGGCTGCTGCTGCAGGTACAGTTAGAAATGAATGCAGAGCTTCATATACTTTATGTTCATTCTCATTTTCTGTCACTCATGACAGATAACTATGGGCTTGATTTATTCGGGTCACATATAACAAACTCTAACGTGCGTGCTCCGTCAGTCAGATTGTTCTTTGTGTTTTGCAGGTTAGCAAACAGGGTTATGGTTGGTTTTAGGAAAAATTTGAGAGTTTAGCAACAGTTTCACAACATGGAATTGGACATGTAGGTGGTGGAAGTGAACAAACATGCGAAAGTGAAAGTTCAGAATTTGGCGATATTTGGGATATGATCTGTCATAACGTCAACAAAAACACCACTTGGCAACCGAAGAAATTCAAATAATATGGCAACGCCTAAAATGACAAATAAATCAATTGTATAAAAAGTTTTTTAGTAAATTTGGTAGAGAGCAACCAATGAAATAGTTCTCATCACAGTAACAGTGGACTGATTTGCACATTTCTTTCAGATGTAAATGCAGATGTAATCATGGAAGGTAAAATAATGCTTTTTGGCTTCTCCTTTCTGGGGTCACCACAGTGGTTCATTGATTTTGCACCACATGCCCTTCCTGAGGCAACCGGAGCAGTTTGGGGTTAAGGGTCTTACACAAGGACCTTCAGCAAGGACCTGTCAGCAGTGGGATTCGCACCAGTGAACTTCTGCCTCTAAACCTCCATCCATTTTCTATACTGCTCATATTGTATTCAGGGTAGCGGCGCGCTAGAGCCAGTACCAGCTAACTATGAATGAGGCTACATCACACTGGACACTTGTTTGCTGACTTTACGGTATTAATTAATTAATATTTGTCAGGTTTAAATATGTCTCCTTTCTACACTGCATTCTTCATGTCTCCAACATTTTCTGATTTCCCTCGTGTTTATTTTTTTGGAATCTCAGATTGGAACCAGACTGTGTATGGTCTACCTACTCCATTTGATCGTGGGGATGCAGGGAAGATCCTGCCACTTGCTCTGCAGAACCTCGCCCCTGCATGGATCTCAGTGTTAGGCATTGCCTCTTTGGCTGCAGCGGTCATGTCCTCCATGGACTCTGCACTGTTGTCTTCAGCATCCGTGTTTACGCAAAACATCTACAAGACAACTTTGAGGAAGCAGGTGGGTGTGCGGTGGGGGGTTTAAGTAGACGTAAAGCAAAGTAACTCTTCTTTTTCTTACAGGCCTCAGAAAGGGAGCTGCAGTGGGTGATTCGTCTTTGCGTCCTGCTGGTGGGCGTGAGCGGAGCTGGCCTGGCCTCTGGAGAAGATAGTGTGCTGGCCTTCTGGATACTAAGCGGAGACTTTCTCTACTGCATGTTGTTCCCACAGCTGGTCTGCGTGCTGTTCTTCCGCTATGCCAATACCTACGGTGCCTTTTGTGGCTACATACTAGGTCTGGGGCTGCGTTTAATGAGTGGGGAGCCCTTGCTCGGGATCCCTCCTCTGATTCTGTACCCTGGCTGGACGGAGGAAAATGGAGACTTTATACAGTATTTTCCTTTCAGAACGGTCACCATGCTTCTCTCTCTGATATGTATTATTGCAGTGTCCACACTGGTATACCTGAGCTTCCGACACAGACTGATTCCTCAGTCATGGGATATACTGAAAGTCTTTGACGAGAAAAACGAGATCCAGCTGGAAGAAACGCCTCCTGTCCCATGTGAGGAAGCAAGTAACACGGTTCAGACAGTTTTTTAACTTTAATAATGTATTATATATTAGAACTACATAATATATGAGTAGCAATATGATCATGTAGATTCCAGGAAGTAATAATAAATTGTGTTGCCTTTATTTAATCCCAAAAGGATCAGGTCTTATAGGAAGACCTTTTGACTTCAAACTTGAGATAATTATATTTCTTTTATTGGAGGTTTAGCTCTTCTTAACCCTTTTAATGAGAAGTTAAGCTGTGCTTAACACAAAGAACTTCAAACATTGTCTTGTCTAAAAAAGCCTTCAATGTGAGTTAAATGCAGTTGAAGCTATTTGGGTGTTAGAATGTTGGCTTTTCTCACCCATTCAAAGTGGCTGTTTGCCTTCTTGTGTTTATTAAGCACTACAACAAAGAGTGCCTGAATGCTGTTAAAGATACTTGAGATTTTTGAGTGTTGTTCAATAACTGACTAGCAGTGCTTGTTGGTAGAAGTGTTTACTACAATTGTATTCTTCAAAGGGATCACAACTGAAGTATTAAAAAGATAGATCATATTATATGTAGTTGCTTTTGTCACAGGATTTCATGAAAATTATAAGATTTTATTTTTGCACCAGTGGATTCTGTGTTGATACATTGACAAATGTAAAAAACGACAGTTGTAGAGACTTCATTGGACTTGAGGATGATGCAGACAGGTTATTACAGATGAAGTTGAAATATATACAGTATCTAATAGAATTTAAACAGTAGTACTACACAGAGGACTCCCATCTCCCAATGTTGAGAAGCCAACCTTTGGGGAACGTTTTGCCATTGAACTGTAATGTCGCACTGGCAGCAGCAGAGGGCGACACTGAAACGCTGAAAGAACTGAGACTTTAACCTGGTTTGAGCTCGCAGGTTAAAATAAACTACAAAATCACTGAAGCCACAAAATATCATGTTTTGCATACAACCGATTACAAATAAACTGCACTGTAAAAATGACGTTGATGGCTGTTCCCTTTGTGTCATTGA
>OMNM01000196.1:0-24930 GCA_900302745.1 Parablennius parvicornis
GCAAGGCAGCTGTGTACATAGTGGGTGACACGGCGTGGGCTGCGGGTTGAGGTGGATGGATATAGCTTCAGGAGAGCGTCTGTCTGATGTGAACCCAGCTTTGGGGAAACGTTTTCCGAGATGTGACACTGCTGCATCCGACTCCGCATGTGGGGGGCTGCGAGGGTTGGCTAAAGGCCAGATGTAGACGAACCCTGCTAGACAAGCGGAACATGCTCCCAGCAAAAGCTTCAGTCTGGTCCCAGCTGTGTGTGTCATACTTAATCCGGGAACCAAAAGGGACGCATTACTCCATGCATAAAAAAATCATGATAATTCAGCCATTAAAATGCTGCGAGTCCCTATTTGTGTCATTCCCCCTGTTGCCTTGTTTATGTTTATCCCCCCCAAAAAAAACTGTGTGGCTGCTTATTAGGAACCACTTCTGCATACACAAGTAGTTTTCACTCTCTGGGCCACTTCATTTGTTCCAGTTCTATTTCTTTAACTAATAGTTTGCGACAGTGAGAGACTCGGAGGCATCGTTCTTCTCCTCTCACCAGTCCACACCTCCTCTTCTTTGTTGTGAGTTCATGGCTCGTTGATGATATCTCGCAAACTGCCGGGATCATAATACACAACACTGGAGTCTCTGACAGGAGCATCAACAGGAATAGATATCCATACTTCCTCCCTCCACCCTGCATTCATACACTTTAGCCTCAACCGCTATCGCTTCATCAGTAGATCTGCAAAAGCTGCTATCCTCTCCTTCTAGAGGCGACCAGTGCAGGATCCATTTTCAGCCTCTCTTTCACCCTCTCCATTTCCAATGTCCTCTTTCTCCTATTATCCCCTCTTTCTCTTATCTCCCCATCAGAGTATCATCCTTTCAGCTGAGGTCTATAGGCACAGATATCCCCTCTGTTCCACCTTCGCCTCTCCTCTTCTTACACTCTGTCCTTCAATAATCTCTTGACTTCTATCACTCATTTCCATCTCTCACCCCTCTTGCAGCATTTCAATGAGAGAAAAAAATAAAGTTTTCTTCCATGATAGGTCAGTCCGAGTGGTTGGCAGCCTTGTCATTGAAATTTCAAGGCTTTTTATTATAAATATAACAGAAACTGATTGATTTAGTGTCTGTAAGGAGCCAATGCAGCCAAAGGAAAAAAAAAAAAAAAATCACTCTATGGGGTCTATCAGTGCGGGCTGTTTTCCTGAATGGATTTTATAATCTTGGTAGCGATGATTATTTGAAGTATCGAGCTGCGTGTGATTCATCAGAAGACTGCTATTGGAAAGAAATGAAGAAATTCGAGCCGTTGCATGAAACATGTACACAAACCGCACCGCTCAACAACAATACCCATTCATTCATCCTCAATAACAGCTTTACCAATAAATCGATCAATCCAACTTTGGAATCACCGTCCATACAGGTCAGTCCCATTCAGATTGATATGAGATAATAAGAAAAAAAAACAAACAAAGAAAGACAGAGAACAATAGAGGAAAAAAGCATGGATTAAAATACCTTCATGAAGACAACTAATCAACAGAACAAGGTAAAGTATTACACTGGCAAAAAAAGGTGACTGAATCCAGGACGAACAACATTCACATCACATGTTAATATGAAAAAGCCGATTAAACCAAAATTCAAACACCTAAGGCATTTTCATAAATGTTAATATGAGGAAATGTAGTTAATACAAATCAAGTTAAAATGAAAATACGACACAGATATAAAACAAAACTAAATATACAAATGAAAGCAGTTAAGAGGGACTGGTGGAGAATTAAGATAGTGAGAGACTGCTTAACGTAAAACACAAGTCTGTGGAAGGAATCCATCCAAACAAAAAAACATGCAAACCTCAAACAGAAAGACCTGAAATCATGCTGCTGTGTTCCCCTGGTGAGGAGAGAATTCTAAATACCCCCTCTAAGCCTTCAGACAAGCAACGTACTGTCTCCTTCACAAAATCCATACTTTAGCTTGAGAGATGTTCTTCATTTCTTTCTTCAAAGAGGATTTTTTTTTTCCTTCCCATCTAAAACCAAACAATATGATTTGAAGTGCAATGAAAGATTCAGGGCATTAAACCATCTGTGTTATAATATCTCCACAGTGCATTTTACCCTGTGAGTCTCATGTATCCGAAGACTTTGAGGCATTGTCGTTTACATGAAGCTTGACAAGCCTTCACAGCTTCAGGACCTGCAGAACAATTTCAGAGCAAGTACTTGAACAGCAACTCTACAAAGAGAGCCCTCTTCATTTGTGTTTGTGTGGGTCCCCCATTACTGTCAGTGTACTGCTCATCTTTTAAGGTTCAGGTGAGGACAGTCACACTTAGCATTGAAGCTTGGACACACATACAATACGTGTGTGTATGCACAACATTGGAGTCTGAGACTGACGTATTGCAAACACATTTCAAGAAATTACATGAATGCACGTCTGCGCAATATTCTTTTTTAATGGACACACATGTGAAAAGACTTTAAATGCCATAAAAAGTTACTCAAATGAAGAAATCTGTTACCAAATAGTTGGTTTGATGCATTAATCCTTTATAGGAAACTCACTGAGATACAGTGAAAGATTCTACACTGCAGTGCTGCTAGATGATATTTTGGATAATTCAAAGCATAGAAATTGTGTAATATCAGACATCTTTTTCTGTAGTAGTGCTACATCTTGTACACTACTGGGTATTACTGTCCTACAACCTATAAGGAGATATTTGTTAGGATTTACCAAATCTATGACCCATAAGTGTTTTTTTGCAGTCTGCTGCAGCAGCTTTGATGTTCCTATTTGTATTACAATCAATACAGTCACATTTTTTAAAATATTTTCAATAAAAAGTATCAATCGAGTACATTGACTGAAGGTAGAGACAACAGTGTTTGAATTGTAATGACAAGTATAATGGACAAGTGTCATTTAGAGAAATTGTATAAATCTCAGAAATCAAACACATACCTTGATGTTATTAGTAATTTATTCTAGGACTACCATAAACTTGTTATTCTGAGGGATGCAAACGATGTGGAAGTTACAACATATGGTCATTTGTCTCATGATGGGTTAAATTAAACCTTTTATTCTGCTTTGAATTATGGCGACTTGTCAACTGCAACTCTTAATTTCCAACTTTTCGATTTTGTTGAGTGATTAAAGTGATTAAAAAAAAAAAAAAAAAGCCAACCAGTACTTTAAAGCTTGGAAACATGGTCACATTTAAAGGGTGTTATGAGGTTAATTATATTCCTAAACACGCCCCCCCAAAAAAAAGCCTTCTGCCAGGATTGAAACTTTGCAGTCTCATGGAAGTAATAAATAAGTAAAGGAACACATGCAATGGTGTCATCTTCATCACCTCGTCTGAGATGTAAAGAGAATCATGAAAAGATGACGTTTGATATCAAGTCAGTACGTAATCGCAGTCAATTATTCATAGAACTCCATCAACCATCTGCTAGTGAAACTGTCTCTGTGGGCAACGATCGCTTCGCCAGCATGACTCTGTTTAAAAAGTATTCTACGTTCTCACACTGAGGACATGTACAGGTTATATATTTATCTATATGTGGAAAGATCTTCACTCACCCCGCGAACCTGTCTTGGATTAAGCTGTAAAGGTGGATGAACATATTTTTTATGAGCCTATTATGAAATCTATGAGCACCTAGTAAAAGCATCGCCTTTTTGCTTACATGCACACATTTTATTAGAAGTTGATTTGTAACGTATGATCATTTGCATATTGTCGCATCATTTTGGCACTTTCAAATATAATAATGCGTTGCCATTCTGTTTTATAATCTGACTCCACTTGCAGTGTTGCTAGAGAAAATGCGTTATGAATGAATTACAGTCGCCCCTCTTAACTTTTTTAACAGTGCATTAATAACTGATCAATATTATGAAAACACTAACACAATTACAGTTGTTCTTTTTTGTGAAAACAGTGGGAGTGCCGTTCCCACATTGTCCTTCTCAAAGACACAACTGCTAACACCAGCATTACCCTGTTACTTTTTTTTTTTTTTAAACTACTAGAGATGTTAGAAATAATAAATAAAAGCATATTTTGCTCCAGTCTCTGTGTTGGTAGTTCATTGTCATTATCTTAATGGAATCAATGTTTTAAACTCTTGATGTGTCATAAATGTAAAATCTCACGTGTTTTTAGGTTTTCAGACTAATGTAAAGTCAGCTGCTTAATGTCTCACCCTTTGACATCAACCCTAATGAAGAAGGCGATAACATTTTCACTCTCTGACAGATTGACAAAGCTCTTGTTTGTTTTTTCACCTTGTGGGTTGCTAACTTGGGACTCGATGCACAATGCGGCGTCAGAGGAAGGCAGAGCAGGTTGATGCTTGCAAGAATATACAATGTTTTTTGTCGTCGCTTCTAACCTGACAGGTCGTTTTCCTCA
This sequence comes from Parablennius parvicornis, assembly GCA_900302745.1. NCBI lineage: Eukaryota > Metazoa > Chordata > Actinopteri > Blenniiformes > Blenniidae > Parablennius > Parablennius parvicornis. Next base: position 4,437 of record OMNM01000196.1, read on the forward strand.
GCGTGTGTCTCCTGAAATACAACATCCTCATTCGGGATATCTCCCAGAGAGCTTAATTTTTATGTCAGACCACGAGGAGCACTCCCGACACGTCTGTGTTTTTCTGTTTAGTGTTTTTCACATCCTCACCAGTTTGTTTGAGGAGAGGCACAAACAGTTCCATTCAAATGAGGCGGCGCAAAGGAAAGTGTTGGGTGATTTAGTGAAAGCTGGATCACAGATGTGCTGAGAATAAACATACAGGAAGCAGGTTCTGACAGTGAGTGCATACCAAATCCCAGGTAGGAGCTCGGGATAATGCTAATAGCATAACTAAATCATTACAGGTAATGCATGCAAAAGAGATGATGCGACTTAGAAAAACCAAACACTGTACTTTAGACTAATAATGAAAAATAGTTAAATTGTGCGGAAGAAGCAGGGGCGATACTTCATGAATGGGCTGTCTCCACTTTGAAAAGTAAAGCACTGGGCAGAGGCTTTGTGTGCAGTGATTCAGTGTGTTTACATTGATTAAACCATGTGCAAACACAAACAGGCTGCTGCACAATAACCACAGAGACTTCTGGTCACATCAGACGACTCGGTTAGATCTTTGTCTCCGTGCCATCTTGCAGATGCAACGGACAGAAGCAGTTCGATCGTGGAAAAACCCAGAGACAATTAAAAGTTCACACTGTTCTTGCTCCCACTAATTCTTCTCTTTTGCAAGAGCCTGCTGGTACATGAAATTACCAGCAGGCCATATTCCTGTGTGCCATGGCCTCCTTTTTTTTTTTAACCTAGCAAAAGTAGCATCTTGTTTTTAATTCTTGAATGTATTATTCTTTTTTTTTTTTTTGCACAGATACATTGTCATAAAGTAAAATTAAAAATTAAGTCATTGAAATTGTCACAATTTCTGCAAACCAATATAAACAAAATATACAGTGAAACTGGGCAATATCACGCTGAACGATAACATATCTCTGACTCTGCACCTTCAGTATCTCCACAATTTGCCTTTAAATGCCACGCCATCTGTCTCCGGCTGCAGATTTGTTGTGCCCTATTATATTCACGTCAATAAACTCTGCATTATTCAGACATTATTTTCCTACTTGGGGAAAGTGTCTCCTCTCCTTTTAGAGAGTCGTTTTCAAAATGTCACTCTGATTGCCACATCTGTATAAAAGGTATGGGAGCAGTAATGAGACTGTCTGGGGAAGTTTACAGACCTCTCTCTTGTAATGTGGCGCAGCTCTTACCTTCCCCATACAAGGTTTTCATTAGGCAATTAATTCTTTTCAGAGCTTTTAATCTCTGTTTGTTTGTTGGTTCATTTTGTAAAAATGTTGCGGTGCTGTAAATTCTTTCCTTGCCAGGCCTGCTTTACAAAGAAAATAATAATAAAAAAGCGAGACAATTTTGATCTCCATGTGACCTGCCTGGTTGATTAAAGACCTGACAAACAAGTTCATCCAATGATAAATATGTTTCACTACAGTACATGCTTGTAGAATCTAGATATTGGAGGTAAATATTTAACATTCTTACAATTTGTATGTCCTCTTTCCCAAGTTAGCTAGTTCAAATTAGCCTAAATGGTAAACCTGAATCTTTTTGCAGACTCAAGTATCAAAGACATTGTTGAAGCCAAAACAGAGTTAAATTCATTAAGATGAAACTCACTTACGTAGCTAGTGGAGAGAAGATGAAATGTGGGGAAGAGATAGTCAATTTGCCTTTTCCTTGATCTGTAGTGTTTGTATGAAAAACCTATAGAGAAGGACTGATTTGTTTTGATAGCTGTTTACATGGTGCTTTTTATAAAGAACAATAGATGACACCTGGGAGCAACACTGGTCCGAGGAAGAAGTACAACATGTTTTGGACAACTGAGAGATTTTATTTAACTTTTCTTAACTTTTTTTTTTAATCGGCAATTTTTGTTTTATACTGTTACTTTTGATGACAACTTTTTAATAACCTGTACTTTTTAACATTTCAGATTCTGTGCTACTTCTCACTGCATCATTACAGTCGATAATTTAAAAGATTAACCACTTTGCACTTCTTTTGAAAAATCCACAAATTTATTGGTGGATATTTTGACTGAAATCTTTTTCTTTTGGTTGTGACTCAAAATTTCTCAATCATAGCATGCGGAGATGTAGACCAGTAAACAGAGAGCTCAAGTCCAATATCTTCTGAGGTAGTTTGCCCCTGGTGGGCTGGCCTAAGAGAAACAGGTCAGGTATTAAAAGACTCGAACAAATATCCCTCAGAAAAAGCAGTGAACTATATAATGGCTACCCATTATACTGTATAGTTTACTCAGAGTAGACACACATACACCATTCATTCCTATTTTAACTCTTCTATTCTGCTCTGCTGCTGAATGTTAAAATGAGATGAAGAAATGATTCTTGAATGTATTATTGAATGCATATATCTTGTTATTTGTTCATTCATTTGTTCATTGTTGGAGTTTTTAACATGTAGAGATCATTTACAAGTTATTGAAGCCAGGACTCCTGTTTATTTCAATGTGAAACATCAATTTATCTTTACATGATTGTTTCATGCTGTTTATTACAAAGCCATCTGCCACATCGGTTTGAGGTAAGAGATCAGTTTGTTTTTGCAGAATGCAAATGGCCAAAATAAAGGAGAGACTTTTACATTTCAACTTGCTAAAGATGTTAAATTCTACTTTCACAAAGTCTACAAAAATATTTGTACTCATCCTCAAGTGTACATTCTTTCACCACCTCTGCCTAGGGTCAACAGAATCCACCTATCGAGACCTCTAAAAGCTGTAGGTGAATTTACGGGGGTTTAGTGTCTTTTAATGCCTCAGGGAAGCTAAACAGTCATTGCTGAGAGCAATACACATTAGCATCTGGCTACTTAAGTGAGTGTCTGTCTATGGAAGGAATTTAACCCGGGCTGGAAGGCATCACATCAGCATTTTACTCCACGACATTTTATACCTCATTTGTTTCCATCCAGCTCACATTTGGTTCTTCTTGGCAGGAGAGCGAATAAGCACATTTTCTGAAATATCTGAGAAATGTTTGGCCTTGTGCAACGTGCATTCCCCGAATGTGCGTCACGCACCAACGGATCCAGTGTGAATCGTTCACCGAGCCAACACGTTTGCTCTCCTCGCCTTGGCCTCCCGCTGTTAATGTCATTAGATGCTCTGAAATTTTGGGAGCGAACCTCACAGTCACCCTCACGGTTTAATCTCAAACAAACAAAAAAAAGGGGGTGGAAAACAACTCACACATAAAAAAAAAGCTGCAGCAAAGGGCGAAACAGTCAAACGATCTCCAATAAAGAGAAACGGCTTTGATCTCAGCCATTCAGTCTCTCAAAAACATTTCTTCACTCAGAGGTGAAATAAATTGAAGTTTGGAAGCATTATTCTGAGTATTATTATTTATGACAGCAGAATGGCAATAAACAGAGCATTTGAGGTTAAAAATCACAGGAGAAAATTATTGATTTACTCTTCGAATCTTGACTTATGTACAAAGGTAGTATCAGGAAAAACTCCGTTAACTTCAACCTTTAGGTTGGGAGCCATGTACGCTCTTGTTAAACTGTGAAAACACAACGCAGTAAGACAAATACGCCTCGTCTGCACCCCCTCTCATGCTGCCATGTTGAATAAAAATGCAGGAGTGAATGACTGAAGTTTATATTCAGTTTTAAGTTGTTTTTTTTTTTTAGCTCCAACATCAACTGCATTTTAAAGTTTGTTAGCAACCTGCAGCTTCCTTCCATGAATGGATCTGCATGTTACAGATGGTACATAACAGGATTCCCACTTGCACCGTGCAGTTTTACTAAGTTTTTACCAGCGGTGACATGAGCAATCTGTTTTAAGTGCAAAACGGGGCTCATTCCAGATTTTTGAACTTTTCATTTTGCTGACATCTGGCACAGTCACTGACATGCTTTTGATCAAAACTAAACACAGGTTAGAACGTAATTTTTTTTTTTTTTTTTTGTGATAATTTTATTCTTTTTTGAGTTTGTATGATGTAATGTTATGCTAGATTGCATCTGGATGGATTTTTTCTGGATGGACACAAAATACAGTTAAAGGTTGAAGAAATGCTTTATTTTGCAGCATGGGAAAAGATGAATCTACTTACTGTTTTTTTTATTCTAAAATTAGTTTTCAATGAAGACAAACTGATTTCATCACAACTTTCAGGAACAAAATGTTTGAAAACAAAGGTTTGAATTTAGTTTTTGACTAAATTTGCAAATCAATTGTTGATCTGGCAGCTGTTGACAACTTTGAGTCTTCAGCGTTATTAGCAGACATTCCCCAATGACTTTTTTTGGATCAGTATTCCTCTTTTTTCATTACATTTTAGGACTAGCTTTGTAGATTTCCTCTTTTTTTGTATCTGCTAAGATATTTTTCAATTGTGTGACAACTTGCAAACGTTGCAGTTTTGTTTCCATCATCTCGATATTCTTCTGCTGTCAGCTTAATAACATTTAAAAACATGTAATTATGCATGTTTCCATGGATTGGAGGTGAATTCAAGAAGCCAGCATTTGCAAACAAATAAATGATGCTTCTGTGCATGTTGAATAAAATTTTCAGAAGCTAAGAAGACAAACAATGCTCATGCTCACTCAGTTGAGTCAGGATTAGCTCTCGGAGAAGATGAATTACAGGTATGAAATATTTAGCTGTTACATGATGGAAAAGCATATTTACCTCTGCTACACATCTTATGAAATTGAGAAACACAAGATGATTCATCCAGCTGAAACAAGCGGTATATCGTGTCACAGTTTCTCATGTTTATGGCAACAGATGCTTTTCACATAAGCGGCAACGGATGTTGTCTTCGATGCATTTCTACACTCTGCTCTGTCCCCCTGGAAGGCAGAGCCCGGCTTAGTCCAAATCTGAGAATAAACAGCACAGTGGTTAAATATTTTCCCCTCGCTGAGTTAGCTGCCTCTGGATATACACAGTTTCTGTCCTCTGCCTTAAACCCCGTGGTCAAACAGTGTCCGGGCATGTGTTGTTGAGTTCTGTCTGCATTTAATTCACAGCTTACCGCTTTAATAGCTACAGCCCCCTGCATGCTGCTGAACCCAGGGGCCATTCTACCACCTGAGTCAGACTATAATAGCTTGTACTGAGATATAGCTGTTCAACTGCCTCCTACAGATGAAGCTGGATGGACAGCCAGAAGTGTCTCAGCAGAGGCAAGATGTTCATTTTCTCAACATGTGGCTCGCCTGCCCGCCTCTGCCTGCGTGCAACACGGACGCCACTGACAGACACTGTTGAGAGAAACTCTCTAAATCCCAGGTCAGGTTCAAAGAAATCCTCTGCACTCCCAACCGCAGAATACTAAAGCACACCTGAGCAGCCACACATCACCATGCAGGCCGAACACCGCATGCACTTGAGCTTTAAGGTGATGTTTGTTTGTGTGCACGTGTTAGGATGAAAATAAAAATGGAGGAAAAAGTGGACAGGAGGCAAAGCAGAGATGGAAGATAAACGAGAGACGATAAACAAAGGAAGGAAGACCGAGAGAAGAAAACATGATATTTTCCAAGCGTGTCAAAAAGTCTCCCTTAAAAAGAGGAGCCGTCATTTCACACCATAAAAGTCAATGTGCAGTCATAGAACAAACATAAGCAGAGAGGCACAAAGATGAGTCCTAAAACCCCAAACTAAGCTGGTACATTTGCAGTTTTCTTCTTTCCAAGGAAATAAACATTTTCAGGGTTAAAAACACGTGATGTATGAATTCTATTGTCTTCAATGAAGCCAGGAGATAAATGAAACTACAGTGGCTTCAGGTTCCGTAATTACAAAACCACATGCTTGTCTTCTTTAGGGAGCTTGCTGTGCTTAATAAATTGTCCTCCTAATAAATAAACACTGAATTCATTCAACTTGCTTTCAGCCTAATAATTGCTTTCTAATTTGTGACATTTGGGCGTTAATACTGGAATATGTTGAATTCAACTGTGAAGATTAGTTTGCTAAAACAAACTGAATCAGTATCAGAAACCTCTGTTAGTTTTATACATATCCTTTTTTAGTACGTTTTTTTTAAGGTCTGTGAGGAACATTACCATATTTGAGGGACTATAACTTTTAACAATGTGTAAGTCATATTCAGCCAAAGAATTTGGAAAAAGTTTAGAGTGAAAGTCACCAAGTGGGCAATGTTGACAGTTCTTTTTGAAATATAACTAGGAATTACATTGAATTTGTCAGTATTTATTGGTTGTTTTGTACTTATTTTACCGGTCAGGCCCAATTTAGATCAAATGTGACTGTATGTGGCCTCTAAAGTAGAACGAGTTTGACCTATGCTCGGAAAAACATTTAGGACAACACACAATTACACTAATTCTTGAAAGCGAAATCTTGGAAAATTACAATATTGTATTTGGATTGTTAACATGGTGTTGCTATCTTCATAAAATACGTATGAGTGAATCTTGCAGTTAGCCATAGCAACATGTGAACACCAAAATCTTTAATGCAGTTCATCCATATAACTGGAAAGAAAAGCTGCCTCTGAATTGGCCGAGAGCTGTTCTAGCACAATCATAGCCTTTCCATCCATTAGCAATGATCAATAGGAACATTTTAGTCCACAAATTGAGATTTTCCAATGAACAAGGAAAATGCATAATTGGAAATCATTATTTTTTCCCCAGATTAGAACTTTTTTTGTTTAACTCGACTTCACTAGAAACTGATGGCCAGCATAGCTTCCAGCCAATATATTTTTTTTTCCATTTTAGTTTCAAAACCCATTTACAATTTAACTGAACAAAATAAGCATTTACCGGAGTGATGTCTGAAAAATGAAAACAGTCAGCATCACAGGAAAAAAAAGCTTTTTGCATTGCCGCTCAGTTAATGATCGAACCGATGGATGTAGAATATCTTATTTGGCCCTGGATCTTATGACATGCTCCAAAGGACATCTCCACTGTGTCCAAATGATGCATGCAGATATGATCGTTTGAATATTTCAAGCTATCTACTGCTTTCAGAGGGAGGTGTGCAGTCATGTCCAAGTGTGGGTTGTCAAAGATGGCCAGGCCCACTCTTCTTTAAAAAAAAATGCAATGAAACTGGCAAACATTCTGGGACATTTTGTTCCATCCTGATTTTGAGGTATCATCCAGAACAAAAATCAGTAAGATTCACCAGATATTTATTATGTTAATTTATGTGTGTTCTTGCATTTAATGTGAAGGCTGATCCATGCTTATTGTTCATCTAGTTTATTTTTTTCCCCGAAGCACAAGTCGATTTATTTCTTTGCGAGTGTTCAGACATCGAACTGATGAAGAGGCTGCTGTCTTATGGTGTTATAAAGTAAAAGTCATGACTACCAGAGCCGCACTAAATTATGCACCTGGCAACACTGGTGCTGATGTTGCTTGCATGTGCAGCATGCAGTCTCTGTCACACAAAAAAATAGCAACATGATTGTATGACTTATGTGATATTTTCCTCCTCCAACTTCAATAAAATGCAACAAGTGGTGTTTCCAGTCATTGTGCATTCATGCTCTGCATGTGAACATATGACAGATTGTGTTGACAACTGTTGACTGTATTTCACTTCATTATGTAAACATTACATCAACCTTGGTGACAGCAGAATAAAAATCAAGAAATAGTACACTATATCGTAATAAAAGCCATTCAAACACAAGGTTTGACTCTATGAAAGAGACATAATAGCAGTTACATGTCGAGTAAGTTAAGCCTTTTCCTCATGACATGTAAAATCCCATAGAGGACAAATCAAATAAGGATGAAATATTACAAATAATATTTGTATACAGCATTGCACTACTAATATAATTTCTGTATGATTCCAATAATTTTTTTGATCATCAAAATTGCCAAAATGTGTCTATTGCTGCTCAAACAACAAGGAAATTCACTGTTTTAGGCAGATTAAGATGAGCCTCACCTCGGATACAATCTGTTTTGAGCCTGTGATTGATGCATGTTCTTTTCTTTCTCACCATTTGTGATTCTTAAGTTATCCCAATCCATATAAACAATAATGTACTGTATTTCATGTGTATGTGTGAAATATTGAAACTTTTTATGACTTGGTAAAACTATGAAAAAGCAGGAAAAAAAGGCCATCAGAACCTCGGCCTCACACCTGGTATTGCTTTTATTCTTCATGGAGACCAGATTTACTCTTCCAATTGTTTTGAATGTAAAAAGCATTAATAAAAATCCTTTATTGAAAAAATATACAAAAAAAAAAACCTTTCTCTGTCATCTAAAATAATTTAAAAACAAAGAGAAGAAAAGGAATAATGATAAACTTTATTTTTAGCTGAAAATTCCACATTTACATTATTTCCTATGACTTCTATAGTTTATCTGAATATCTTGGACATAGGACAGCCTAACCATAAATAACATTAAAATCATAGTTATGTTTGGTATAGAGGACTGAGGTAATGCCATTATAAAGTTTCCACCAGTCTCTCTACACAACTATTTTATCGTCTTAATTAAAACTTTGTGAGAGGCACGTCACTGTCTGCGAGACTGTCGACTTGGAGTGCTGACGATGTAACAGCAGTGTGAGGTGTTGACAGACAGAATTCAACACTCCAAACTTAATTGAGAACTTCCGCCACATAACAATATATCTTGGCGTCGAGGAAAACAACGTCAACTTTTCAGTTCCTGAGCTGCCTCAGCCAAGATCAGCACGGACTTTTAAAAAATCCTCAATATTTCAGATGCGTCCTGTTAGGAGGACACATCCCGACATAGATTATGTTCTGGACTGAGCTCGTCTGCTTTATGAGGTTCTCTACTTTCCAGCTTTCATTCTCTCAGTCAATCTTCTCCCTTCTGTACACCCCCCTCCTCTGACTGTCCCACTGGAGCAGATATGAGTGGCGATAAGGAGCCAGATGGGAGCGGGAGCTATGAATCCAGACTGGAGGCAGTAAAAATTTAGGGGTCCATTGTTAACTCTGGAAGGGGATATCACTTGGTGCTTCCCGTTAAGTGAAGCACCAACACTGTTGTACTAATAGCCGTGAAAGCAGGCCCATAAACAGCTTGCCATCATCTGCATCTGACAAACAAACAAATAAAAAAAAATAAATAAAGTGTTGCTGATATGTTTATCACTGCACACATGAATACTGCAGAACTATAAATCCAAGTCATTTTCACAGCCTGGTTTTAAAAGCAACTTTTTTTTTGCAAGGTAGGCTTCAGGATCCATTTAAATGTATTACAAGAATATCATGGGGGAAGGGGTGTGACTTTGTTTGAGTAATGATGCTGTTCAATTTGCTGTACAAACATCAATGAATTTGCGAAATATTTAATGCCCATCGTGAGATGACGCAACAGAAACAAGCGGGAGTATTAGAAAAAGGGAAATTTTCTTTGTGGTTTGACTGGATTCATTTTGAAGTTACAACAACAAGTGAATTTCTCCTCATTGCATCAGTAAAAGACACAACTCCGAGTTGGGAGCGTAATCCTGAAATTGAACAAGTTGGTGCCTTTCATGCTCTAACAGTTGTCATTTCAGTTCAAATCAAATGTGACGCACAGCAGCAAAGTGGAGACGCAAATATATTTACAGGGTTGGACGTAGCCGCGGGCACTGTCACAGAGCGCCACTAGCAAAGTTCATTCTCAAGACTTCAGTCCCTGCTGTTGTTTCGTAACATAAAATGACAGGAAAAGGTCTGAAAGGACAGACATTTCTTTAATGTTTCAAGAAGTTTGGGTGACCCCTAAGTTGCAGAATGACTGACCTGCTGTTGAAAAAAGAAATGTTTATAGATTAATAATATTTTTTTAAGCATTGCAATGGTTTATATTTAATGTGTTGGGATTATGTTTCTCCAAATTTCAAATTGCAATTTACCATTGCAGTGTGTGTATTTTCATGACAAAAACAGCACTAACTAGTGGTCCTATATGAAAACTACATCCTTTTCAGCATTTTTACCGTTAGCCTGTTATGTAAATGACAAACCTTTCTCACACAAAAACGTAAAAACGAGTTTCGTCTGAAATGTTGGCGAGTGGGCGAAGCCCAAGAAAATAGATGGATGGATAAAAGTGTAAACTTCTTGTATTTCGTTGTAAAATGAATTGAATAAAAATGATTTTCAACCTGCATGACATGAACACATTACTGAACTGGATGCACGCTGTTAAAATAAGTTAGAAAAAGTAAGAAAGTTTTTTTTCTTTCTTCTCACTTCTCTGTGACAAACCTCAGACCCTCCTTGTCAGGGACTCATACATTATGTATCCACGGAAATGAACTGAGGCTGTACCTGTGTTGAGGTCGGTGTGCTCCTGAGACATGTGCTGGCTCTGGTGGACCCATTCACCGTTGCACTTGAAGAATATCTGGAGCGCAGGTCGAGCTTGACACCGCAGCTTGATGGGGTTACTCTTGACAATGTAGGCATCGACGGGCTCCTCCAGGAAGTGGGGCAGGGTCCCAGACTGGCCATGCTGTGGGGCTTCACCGCGAGGACCTGGAGTTTAGAATGGAAAAACAACTTCATCAGACTCAAACAGAATAACTAAACAAAACGCATCAGAAAAGTGAATATTTAATTGGCGACAGCGAGACATCTGATTCAAAGCCTTTAAAATTCATGTCATGCCAGCTATCTCCCCTTTCAGTTGTCTGCAAAACAAGCACAGCCCATTTCAACTAGCTGTCTTTCCGTCTTCCCTCCAGTTTTCATGCTTCACTGCCTCTGAAACTTGAACCATCTTAAAGCCATTACTTACTTTAAAATGTTACATCTGAGAAAAAATTGTGCAAAAACAACAACAGATCATGAACCCGTCCCCGCAGTCCATTCTCCGCCATAGTATCACAGTACTGTTTCTCAGAATGACTGCACTGTTGAGCAAATCCTCCTGGGAATTACAATGTTTAATATTTAAGCACACAGTGTATGTACATGAGATGGTTTGCAAATAAGCACAATATGATAAAAAAAAAAAAAAAAAATACTCCCTGGTTATCTTTTCTTAAATAATTCAAGCCAATAATGTTATTGTTTACCACATTATTGTGTTTTTATTCTTTGAAGGTTGAGGTGTTTAAGTCCTGTGGGAATTGACAGACTTTTGGGTAAAAAGTTATCTTGACAGTACTGCTACCTCTCTGTATGCCAACAAAGGCCAACGGCGGAAATACAGCTGTGTCGGAAAGTGAGAAATCTTAATTTTATGGGAGTTTTCCAGGGGACAAGTCTCTGGAGATCTGGCCGAGCTGAGGGACAACATGTCTCCCACAGTGCAATTCTCCAACAGCTTAGAGATTAAATACCTTTCTCACAATGTGTAAACAAGAAGTGAAACCCCACACAACCACTGTCTCATAACTCAACTAAAAACTAAGGAATCTCTCAAATGTCTACATTCTCAAAATCATAGTGCCATGCATCAAAGGCCCAATATTATGGTAATGATTTCTGTAACTGAAGTGAAGAGCTCCACTTTTTCCAGCTCTGATAACTACAACATATCACAAAACAGCAAAAGATAAAAGATACAATAAAAAGGTGTGTTAATCACATTTTACATTTGGGGTAACTTAAGATAGTGTTAAAGGGGCAAAAGAATAACCTTGCCGGCAGGTACGGAATTAAAGCGGGGTCTTATTGCTGTGAAGCAACAGCGATCACCATCTATTGGCTATGCCGCCTCCACCCAAAGCAAAGACTCAGATATTAGTGGAATAAATATCTCACTTCAAGTTAACAAGCTGGAGATATATCATGACGATCAGGCAGGTCTGCAGCAGCCCTATAAATACCACTTTGATCTCAGATGATGGCGTTCACAGATGCCTGTTAACTCATTTGAAGAATTTGCCGAGAAAACACTGGCAACACATTAACAGGCATTATTTCCTTCTTCCTCTGCCCCTCTGAGGTGTGTTCCAGTCGGCGGACGTTTTGCTTCTTCTGAGGCCCACAAGTGTAATTACACACCGACTAATCCCCTAGTTTGCTGGAACCTCTTTCATGCAAGTGTGAAGGGTTTAGAGAGGCAAACCATCCCACATCCTCGCCTCCCGAACCCAACTCCCTACGCTGCACACCGCATGTTTCTCCACGGCAATGGGTGTACCTCTGAAAACCCCATCAGGATTAGAGAAGACACTCTCCCTTTTTCCTCTCCCTCTCACTGGCTAATCTAATCCTCCTACCTTTCCTGCCGGATGTCTCCTGATCGAGGGAAACAGATAAAAGAGTCTGTGTGATTCCCCGGCTGTGAAAATCACAGCGCTTGCTCAGTGTTCCTCTCCCCTCTGTGTGACACATTCACATTCTCCCCTTCATTCCTGGAACTGAGACTGAACAAAGAGGCATGCTTTTAATTTCAAAATGACTAGCCCCTAGGCAAGCTTTTCTTGTACAGAGTGCTCCAATTTGTTTTGCGCACGGAGCATTGACATGGTGTGTTTGTGTTTGGATGGATGCAAAACACAGACGTGAATGCAAACCCAGACAATGACAGATGGGAACAAGAAAGCACAAACACGTAGCTGTCAAGCAAAGCCACGGCCCTCCAAGTAATGACTCATTTGCTAATAGATCAGGTATTATATTAATGCTCGCCATCGTGACAGCTCAATGCTGCAGCAACTAATACCTGATACATAGACGCATCTGCATTAGTGAGCATTTCACAATGTATTATACGGCTTTAGTTAGTAGTCCGCTCGCTTTTCAAAATTTTCATTTTTTATTTAGCAGCTGCAGCAGTATTTGCTGCAGACAAGAAAGGAAACTGTGGTGTGATTTAACCTCAGGCTGGTGGTGGGACATGTGGCTCTAAGGGAAACACAAGCACTTAACTGTCTCTGGGAGCAGCATAACATTGTCTTTGCTCTCGAAATTGCTGAATATAGATCACAAAGTGCAACACCAAGCAAGGTCTATAGCTACTGCAGGACGCCCCTGTGGCTCAGCAGCTTGGAGTGAGCACACACATGGGAAAGAGGCAACCCCTGATGGTACCACGTGAGAGGTGCCTCAAAAAAAAGGGGGCTGTTGTGGTGGTTGTTGTTGCTGTAGGTTGTTTTGTTTTACATTCTCCACAATCTGACAATTTACATTGTGTGGCCAGTGCAGAGAAGTTATTGTTCATCTACATGCTCCCAGGACAGACCAGAGACCAATATCTCCTTCCAATATGCTTTGCTGGTTGTCATTCAGCGTGCTGCTGTGCCCTACGCTTCACAGTATTCACAGTGATCTACAACCAATGCTTCAACTTGGCAATAACACATAAGGGGCACAGATACATCGAGCCCACTCTGAGAGGAAAACAAGATATCACTGCCAAAGGGTTGAGTGATGGCTCTATCAGGAAGGCTTTTTTTTTTCTTCTTTCTTTCTTTTTCTTGTTCTGCCTCTGAGTCTGCCACACACACAAAGTTTTGTACTGGAAACACCGTCTGACAGCCGATGCTGCTTCAACTGTGATGCAACCTGTAAGCGAAGTGGAAAACGTTTTAATTTCCTCGACTACAGCAAAGAGTCCAACTCTGCACTTTGGAATTAAAAGCGGCGAGTAAATGCATTCTCTTATGTCAGTTCAATAAATTTATGGCTTTTAGTTTAAAAAAAAAAAAAAAAAAACCTTACAGAAACTCACGAGGGGAAAAGAGCCTGGAGCTGACTGGGCTAATTTGGTTAAGCCTTTGGGTGGTAGCACAGGCTGCCTCACAAAGAGGACGATGACTGCTGCTCCAGAGCATTCACAGTGATTTGGAGAGACTGAAGGCAGCTGCCAGGCTGATGTTTGCCAAATTCTCCCCCACACTCACAACCTCACATTCTGGCAAACAAACTGCTGTCCTGTTTTCACGTCAAACACCAGCTGATGCTATGGATAACTGACTTCTTGATGCACAGACTGCAGAGGATCAGGTAGATCCTCTCACTGTCCCAGTGTACACACGCCATCCCAAAAGGCTTTAGTGCTCCTCCTGCCACTTCTCGTTCACTGTCTATGCCGTCCTCCATGTCATCAAATTTGAACGCGGCTTCTATTTTCCACCTGAGAGTTCAGACTGAAAATGACGGCCTAAAATTGACACATGCCGACTTGTACTCATGTCCCCCTCCGACAGATCCCGGCGATCCCATCTGCCCTACACTGACTTCAATAGCTATTGTCCAAATGGAATCTTTTGAAGCTATTTAGAACCACTTAACTGTTCGAGAATTGATTTGAGAAGAGACTTTAGACATTTGGTCTTCACTTCTGTTCTGAACAAAAATAAAGTAATTTTTTTTTTCATTAACTTTTTTTGGGTTTAGAAGCTCAAGATGATGGACACTTCATTTGGACAGTTTGGTGGGAAAGATGAGGTTAAGGTGGTTCGTTTATGGAAGGAGAAGAGAGGATAGCTATGTCGGGACAAGGTGTGCTGTAGGCGGAACTGGAGACGAAACTAAGTAAGAAAGTTTATGGAAACAATGATGATGGAAGATAATGACCTTGATGAGACTCTAACACAATTTTTATTTTCATTTTTTAATCATAAACATAAGCATTTATAGGCTTATTGTTGACATTGTGGCTGCTCAAGCCACCTGGACTCATGTATTCCCAATGAATCTACACAACATCACAATGGGAAATGTATTCTATAATAAAAATGTCTCCCCAAATGAGGTTACTGACAGTAAAAATGTCTTACTTCACCACCATATGCATATCTACAAAATAAGGTGAAGCGTCCTTCAGAATATAAGAAACACAGAAAATCTGTCCAAAAATGCCTGAATCAATGTGTAATAACTAACCTCCCTGTGCACGCTCACGTTCTCTTTTTTTTTCTTTCTTAAATCTCCTTAGGTAACAGACAGTATCCTCTATTAATATATCTTGACATTCCTGTGCTGGGTTTTACTTTCCTGCCTGATTCTGACCTTTGCCTGGATCAGATTTTTGCTTGTCTGCTCTTCGTCTCTTTTGATGTGCCTCTGCCTGCCTGTTCCCGACCTAACCTGATGTAAGTAAAGCCTTTTTGACTTTTACTTGTGATTCACGGTTTTGAGTGTTGCCCTTTTTGTCTGTAATACTGCAGAAGAACTGACTCAGCTTACCCAGTGTTGCAAAAAAAAACTACCGCTCTCGACCTCAAGATCGCAAAGAGAGAGATTCTTGTGCTTTGCAGTTGGCGGAAAACAAAGTAGACTCTAAAAACAAAACCCAAGAATTAACATAAAAACTGAAATCCTTATAAGTAACATGAGTCACCTCAGAGCACTAAGATCCTGCGTGCTAACTTGCATGCTTGCGCTAATAGATTCTGCCTGCAATAAGGGTAAACACCACAAGTGACATTACACACAAACAGGAGTATTAAAATTAGGATTTTTTTAAGCAATAGGCCATGTTTAATTGAGAACAATCATCTGGAGGGATTGAATCAAGCACTGAGCCTCAACAAAAAGAAAAAAAAAAATAAACATGGAAGATAACATAAAGCTATTAAATCAACATTTTGAATAGAACACAGAAAATGTAGAAAAATAGTCTGCAATTAAAAGTCATGGCACACCAATTGAGGAGACCCCTCTTACCACATTAACATCAGCACCAATGGCTGAGCTTATTTGCTCTGATGCTTTAAAAAGAAATCTCAAAAAGATGCAATATTAATCAATGAAAGTTTCAGAAGTAGTTGATCAGTTTTCAAAAAGTACTCTCGGCATGTTGAGGGTATCTGAAACACAGCCCTGATATTCCTTAATAATTTATTCATATATGGATGGTGTGACTTGAAAAAAACAAAACAACAAAAACAAAACAAAAAACTTTGGTAATTCAGGTCTTGGTTTTTCTGCTCAGTGTGCTGCAGCACCACTTTCCTTTTGGTAAGCCTCAACACTAACCACACATGTCAAAATATCTTAAATACCCAACATGATAGAATAACCTCCCTACACAAAGAGGTAGAATAACTCAAAAATGTCCAAGCCATGTAGGTAGAATTGAACCAATGTTCAGAGATAACGGAACCAGTTGCCATCTGAATCTCTATGGCAGTCCTTTTCTACTGCGTTACCCTCTTCACCACACAACCCACTTGTATGTATGATGTCACTTTCAACATTGTAGTCAACAACTAGCTGTTTCCAATCAGCCGCTGAGGGCAGAGAAAAATGGTCCCGTCCTGCTTTTTACCACATTTCCATCAAATATGTGTGCTTCACTATGAAAGAGTCAAAAATGGGTAAAAACAAATCTGCATCTGCAGTTTCCTGAACTGCAAAAAACCAGCGCTCTCTTCACTTTGAGGGGTTTTAATGGAAGTTTACTCACTTGTGGCCTCTTTTGTGCCTGCCATTTCTTTTGCTTCATGAATACTGCTTACTGAAGCAGAGTGAATTCGATTTCTTTCTGTCACAGTGGCACATGTGTGATGTCTGATTTTAAACCTCCAACAGGTAGAAGGCACCAGCAACTAATCTCCCGCGCACTCTGCAAAGTACACAAATTACTTGCATGAAAAAGAAGACAATGTGTTTGTCTGTGCGTGTGATTGCATGAAACAAAGTGAGAAAAACTTGGATGATTAGAATATATGGCTTTAATAAAACGCAACGCTGCCTTAACGTGTTATCCAATAATCAGTGGCTTGAAGCTAGCAATGTTTTATAACACAGCTCACTTTCTGCATTATTCTCGTGTGTGATTGACTGACCTTGTAACACCGTACAGATGTTATGCTGTAATGTAATAAGGCCCAAATATGTCTTACAGATCTCCAGGTCTGTTGTTTAGCCTTAAAGACGGAACAAATGAATAAAACAGAAACTGGAGGAAAGTATTCCAATCGCTTCAATCTGCCGACAAAATTCAGTTTTAACAGCCTGAGAGCAGCTGCTTCGTCATGAGTTAGCACGCCGCAAATCTACAAATCCGTTCTTGGTTTCTTAATTAAGAGTCAGTGGCATAATCATCTCCTAATTATTCCACCATGTTGACATTTCAGTAACAGGTTAAGGAATAAAAAGGTGCCTACTTTTGAGGGTGAATAGGGGACAGGTTTGTGAATATGTGTTGTTATGTGTGTTTTGCCTCTGTGTAAACACTGACTTATGGGATAATCTCTCTGTGTAAATACGTGAATAAATACAGCTTGGCAATGGTCAACGATGCATTAATTACATACACCCAGTGCGAGGTGTCTTCTAAAGGCTGTGTTGACGCAAATCCGTGCAGCAGATGGATGGTCTAGTTTGGAGATCAGAGGTGAAGCTAGCTGAGGAGATGGGGGTGGAGGGAGATAGGCAAAGCAGATGATAGGTGGGTGTAGAAGATAGTGAGAGGCACTGGGGGAGCATCTGTTGAGATCAGCTGAGTGCACGGCAAGAAAAACAAAACAAAAAAAATTGTTAGCAATTCATATAAATCATTATCGTGGAAATAAAGGAAGTAAATGGCTTGATTTGTGAGCTTTAAAGGCTTCTTACTCATCTTTAAATCCAGTAGACATGTGAAAATATGATCGGACAATACATGGCATTAACACTTTCTATTGCTGGGAATATAAATGGATGAAAACCATATCAAAAATGAAAAACTTAAATAACCCCGGGTACTCAATGTGGCCCTAGATTGATCACAGATCACAACCATCACATTGCACTGCTTTGTCTGCATCTGCAGTTTTTCATTTTTCATTTTGAATGACAAGTATGTCACAGGAGAAAAACAGACGGGGAAAATACAGGAATTCTCGATCCGCCGCACAGTGACAAATGAGGCGTGAAAAGCAGTAACATGTGAAAGCCTGATCATGTTTGGTGTTTTTATACGGTACCACACAACTCAACCACATCAAAACATGTCAACCTACGGCGAGAGGTGTCCCGCTGACAGGCTGACAGGTAATGAACTGCTTAGCAATCATGTGGCATGCCCATCAGCTGGATGCACACACAGATGCTTTGCACAAAATGTGACTGGAAGGTCTACAGAAGTGTTATTCCAACATTTTGCAAAACTAAAGTTGGTTTAAATATAAAATGGTGAACCAGCAGATTTTGTACTATTATTTAAAATCACATTCCTATTTTCTTCCCAGTTCTTCTCCTCCCTGTCCCAAGGCAAGTCTCACAGCGACTTCAGTCAGACTGCAGAAATGCCTGCAGCTCTAAATCTACTCTCTAACTTGTAATTTTTTTTATTTTTTTTGCAACCGGAGTCACACAAGCAATACATTTCTGCTGTGCCTCTCTGACTTT
Source organism: Parablennius parvicornis (assembly GCA_900302745.1). NCBI lineage: Eukaryota > Metazoa > Chordata > Actinopteri > Blenniiformes > Blenniidae > Parablennius > Parablennius parvicornis. The sequence continues at coordinate 22,754 of OMNM01000196.1, forward strand.
TAAAAACAGCATGGCCTGAACAGAAAGAGATGCCAGAGCGCTTTGTTCAAATATTGATGCAAACCTCTCATCTCAGGACACAACACACACACATATACGCCCACACACACACATACACTCAGATAATATGTGAGCCACCAGCTGAAGCACTCACAGGCAGTGACAGATTCTCAGCATGCATGCCAGATGTTGACCAACCCAAACAAGATCAGACAAATGTTGACTCTTTACTCGGGCTGACTCTCAGAAGACCACTTTTTCTTCTGTGTGCTCAATTCACTTTTATGTAAACAAAGCAGGAAGAAATATCTCAAAATGTTGTTTCTCTTCATCGGCCTCACTTCACACTCGGCTCTGCCCCTCACATGGGAGCTGCTCGGTACGACCAAAACTCTTATCAGTTTGACAGCAGCCCCGCTGGAGCAGTGGGAGGTTAGGAGTCTTGTGACACCTGAATGGAGCAAAATAAACGAGAGCCAAAGGCAGCTGGCGCACTCTCCCATCAAGATTTTTGTCCCACATGGTGCGGGAGAGTGACTTAGATCTGGCTTCGGCACTAGTCAACTTGAGACGACAATGCAGACTGTCAAAGCATAAACAACAGAGACACCAAGTTGAATCTCTTATACATCTATCAACTTGTAAGAGAGTATTTCTTGGTGATGTTGGATTTCAGATGCTTGCAAGTTGAACTAACAACTCGGGTAGTCACATCGCATTAACTCAGTTTGGCTTTTACAGGCACTGAGGGGGTCTGGGTCCTGAGATGATCAAGACTGATAAAATCACCTGACTGTAATCAACCATTTTAAATGTAACCCATGTGAACACAAGCACATTAATGGTAATTGCCACAGTATGTGTGGTACTTTGGTTTTTTTTTTCATAAAATTTCAAATATGTTTATATGAAGCAGAGGATTAAACTTCACAGCTATAGTGAGGACTCCGATGGTGTCGGGGGGAAAACAATGTGGCCTTCTCTATCATTAAAGTTGCCTAGCTCTGCCATAGGATATACTATGATGATGGTCCACCATTAGCAGCTATCACAGCTTCAACTCTTTTCACAAAGTTTAGGAGTGTGTTTCTGGGAATTATTGATCATTCTTCCAGAAGGGCAACTATAAAGTCAGGCACTGATGTGGGACGACAAGGCCTTGTTTATGGTCTCTGATCGGATTCATCCCAATGGTGTTCTATTGGGATGAGGTCAGGACTGTGGGCAGGCCGGTCGAACTGGATCATCCAGGTCTTTATGGACCTTTGTTTTGTGCAATGGTGTGCATTCAATTTCATGTTTCCAAACATGAAATTGTCAATGAGTCTTATTATGCTGAAGCTTTTAGAGTTGCTTTCACTGGAACTAAAGGGCCAAGCCCGATTCTCCACGATCAAACCCACACCATAACCCCCCCTTCTGTGATTTCTCGTGGCCTACCACTGTTGTTCCCGATCATTTCCAATTTGTAACAGCATGACTAATATTTACTGGAATATTTAGTAGTAAAGAAAATTCCCTGTTGGACTTCTTGCACAGGGGGCAGACTGAGAGCAACCCACTCCTTCACGGGATCTTGAGTTTATGCATCCGTGCCCATGGAAGTGTTTCAAAAACACCAACATTCAGTGATTTGGATGGCTGAACAAATACTTTTAGCAATATTGTCGATGCATTCTTGTTACACCTGTAACTATAAGCCTAATATAATGTAGGTTTTTGGATTGTGAGTAGAAACAAGTACAGAGAGAACATGCAACTCCACACACACAGAAAGCAAAGAATCCAGATTCAAAATGAAAACAACCCTGATAGAAGGGAAGGCCTCTTCAGGGGGAACCCTGCCTCTCGCTCAGTCAGCTGAGGTCAGCATCTTACTTACAACATGTACAGGAGATGGATTGACTGCTTGAATTGTGTTTAAGCTCCACAGGCTAATCTGAAACATCCAATTTCCAAACAGGAAAATTGATTACATCTTACCCCCTTGCATGGCAAACATCATTAAGAAAAGTGAAAACTTTCACTCTCGAATAACTCGCTGAGGTCAGAAATCAGACCAAGAGCGGGCTCAATTTATGCAGAGTGACTATGTGGATGCCAGAGTAAATATGACTTTAACCAGGGTTAATGCATTTCTGATGGCATACTTTTTTTTTTTTTTTTTTTTTTTTAGA
>OMNM01000196.1:24950-67029 GCA_900302745.1 Parablennius parvicornis
TTGTTGTGCTTTTTTTTTTTTTTTTTTTTTTTTTTATATAGAATCCTTATCGAGCACATTATCATACCCTGCAAAACCATAATAGCTGCAAGACCTTTGACTACTTCATGGCACACAAAACTGCTGAAGTGATGCTGAAGTTGAAATATACAGTATACAACTTCACTATTATAGGAATGTTCATCCATATTAAAATGCATTCAGGTATAAATATTTAGAGCAGGAGTCATGTTGTTCCCCTTTCGCAAGATGCCCAAGATACAACCCCTTGTTAACCTGCCAACCTTTCTCTCCATCTCGGAGCAGCATGGAATTTGTTTGCAGAATATGTTTGTCTAGTCAGTCTGAAGCATTGATCTTTTATTCGACTCTGGCTTGTGCAAGCTGGAATCTACGGCTCTGAGATATCAGCAGCCTAACCGTGCTGTGTATTGATGGTTCACGTTACATTGATGAATGCTCCCAGCGAGCTGCTTCCCCCTTCAAAATAACAGATCACCTACTGTATCTGGATGGCGGGTGTTTTAAAGCACATTGGATAACTTTCTGTTTATGTGAAAACTGTGTCCTTGTTTACAAATGTTTTGTTTTTAACTTTCTAATTCCTTCAGATATGTATTGTTATATTTTTTTTCTTAAAAGCACCACTAGGAATATATTTGCCTGTCAAAACAGACTACTGGCTTACGTTTTTTTTGTTTTTTTTTTTGTGTGTGCACGTGTGATTAAACCAGTGCATAGGTCTGTGTGAATGTGTGTCACCTACAAACACCCAGGTGGTATATGTGTCTTCATCTGTGTTGTGACAGCTTGCCAGCATGACTTTGGCAGGAGGGAGATAGTGTTTCCCTCAGCTCGCCCCGATAATCAAAGAGTAAACATGCTGAAGCAAAAGTGGGTTACCTGGATGTCAAACTGACAAACAGGCCTCTAATGTCTATGCCATCAACCACCTCTCTGTAAGATTCTGCTTGTGCAAAGATTGAAATTAAGAGAAACTTATCTAATGGATGCCTGAAAACATGCGCACATTCCTTTCATGTTCAGCCTTTCAGGGATCTCACCAAAAAGGCCTCCGCCAAAGAAATGAGAAGTGTAAACTAAAAATATGACAACTAAGCTGCGGACTCATGTATATCTGTACAGAGCGCAGGGATAATCCCAGAAAATCCACTCAAACTTGTGACTCGATTTCTCATAACTTATAATGACTGCACCTCCGTGACGGACAGTACCAATTTGAATAAAAACTCAGTGACTGACAGTTTTGTTTTGTTTGCCTCAAATATCTTCCCTCAACGTTTCTCACCAAACAATAAACAACCCTGTCGAGTAGGATTTCTGTTCCTGCATACAGCTAATACCTTATGTAGTTATAGTTAGAGGTGACATATTCAAAGACTGGATTACATTGAGAGGCAATGTTTTCTTTAAGTTGTTCATTTATGGTCAAAAGAGCTGAGCAAAAGCTGGTGAGAGGTGGTTGGGGTTGAGGGTGTGTGTAGAAAACGGGGAACAGTTTGTCTTCATGTGAAAACTTTGTTGAGACTGAAACAAGCAAACTTTGGATTTCACACATTTTCAAGTTACATGTACAAACAAACAATGGAGAACGCATCTCAAACACGTGTTGGCAATCAACACTTCTTAAAGTTGTGGAACATTTTGTTTTTTTCTTTATTCTGATGTGTTTATTAATTTAATTTTTTATTTATAATGCACGTTTAATTGCCATTTGTTCTTTCACTTTCAAATGTGTAAATATATTAATCTCATTCAAAAGTAAAATATAAGTTGGTTTGTCAAATTCTGAATATTCAGTTTAAACCGATTCAACCGAATAAAACGCTTTTCATCCTATATGCCCTTTGTAGCTGTGTTTCAAATAGTCAAGGCAAATAAACCCATTATTTTCTTGTTTCACGTCACATTTCATTGACAAACCAGACAGTCTTTAAACGTACTTCTTGGAGATGGTGTATTTTATTTCATTCATTCATTCATTTTCCTTCAAAGCCAGTAATTAGCCCATTAGGTTAGATTTTACAAGAGGTTAACTTCTCCTCTTCTCCTCTTTTCTTACAGTGAACACTTCAGTGTTGCAAGGTCCACTGATCTCGTACAATATTCAACTTTCCTCTATATGCAGATGTAAGAAAGAATGAAAAACTAAAGCAATAAAAACAAGCTCGAATGAGCTTAAGCGGGAAAAGTTGTGAGAAACAGACAGCATCCCTACAATATGGGAATCCAGCCATGGTTGTTTATTGAATGAGGAAAAAAAAAATGAAATCATTGACTGATTCTTTTATTCTCTTACCATGAATCTCACAACTTGCGCCTTTGATTATAGATGTCACCAGATTTGGACACAACCAAAATCTCGGGAATTAAAGTGTTTAAAACTGCCTGACAGACTGACTGTTGACTGTAATTAAAACTTTGAAAATAAAGTTTTTAAATTTCCAACCGATTTAAAGTCCTCTTACAAAAAGTAAAGCACTTTATCCAGACGGGAACATCTCCTCTCGAAGAGGACAAGCCTCTGCAAACCATGATCAACAATGAAATTATTCTTTGCCCTTGTACGAGTTTAATTACCTGCACCCTGGGAGGAGAGTCAAGGTAAGATCGACTACACGAGTCCAATATCCTCCGTTCAATTCGTCCTTATCGCATGACCAATCAAGTCCCACTTTTGAGCAATGACAGATGGAGATATGGAGCAGCTTTTATTAACACGTTGCGTTGCAGCATCATTATTACCTCATCTATCAGCGTTCATTCTCTGCGTTTGCTCCGGCGTCGTTTAGGAGCCAGGCCTCGGCTGACTGACACTGATAGCAGACAAAAGAAGATAATTGCTTACTTACTCTTTCCATATAGGCTTTGATCCATTTTGTCTTTTCTGACAGAGAAGAGACAGCAACATAATTAAACGTATTGTGTGGCGTATACAATCTCAGCTGCAATCATACGAGGCAACCTGACAGCTCACTCCAGTGTGAGTGTACTTTGTAAGAGGGCCCGATAAATGAGTAAAGACCTGGAAAACAATCCTCTCTCACTCTTTTTCTCACTTTTTTTTTCTCCTCTCCAATCTTTTTGAGGAAGAATGACCACAAATGAAAGTGAGGCTTTATTTTTGAATGAATTTATGAATAAATTACTGCTACGGGACCATATGTGCGAAAACATTTCAACTGGTGCGGTTTCCTCTTTGACAGTGGTGTTTTGTGTTTTATTGCTTGTTTGGTGGAAAAAATGAGATTTAATAAAAGTTAATATGCTGAAAATTAGTAGGTGATCACTTTCTGTATTATTATTATTAATCACCATTCATTATGTACCATAATGATAATTAGGGGTGCAATTCTTTAAGACCTTCTGACCATTTTGCAGGTTACAGCAGTACACGCAGAATAAAATAGCATAATCAGAAGATATTTGGCAACAAAAAAGGTACGAATAGATCGTTACGAGCAGTATTTACTTTATATTGGATGTTTGTATGTCAGTTGATTGTCACAGCATCAGTGATAGTTTGGCAACATTTACCTGAATTACTCAAAAATAAATTAACCTCAAAACTACACTTTACATTTACTGTGTAAAGGCTTAAATGGTTCATAATGTATTTTTTCAAGAAAGTGTGCCCTCACCAGTGGACCCCAACTATATACTAAAATCAGAATGGGGTACGTCCTCATTTTTGTAGAAGAAAAATTGTATAAACATTATATTTGTCATTTTTTTTTTTTTTAAGTCAAACTAGGATTTATGCATATTCTCCTGCAACTTCATAGTTTTATAGTTGAGAGATGCCTGGAATAGCAACCCAACTTTGTCCTACTCTCCATTGTTAATGTTCATCACGTATTGTTCTCTGCGCGCATGTGTGTGTGGTTTCATTACAAAAACAAACAGCACCCACTAGTGGCCCAACATGAAAATGACATCATTTTCAGTGTTTGACGTTCCCATGTAAATGGACATTGTTTTCAAGATGTTAAAGAGTAAACACAACTTTTTTCTGAGGCAAAAATGCAAAAAATAATGAAAAAACAAAACAACGTTATGTAAATAGATCTTCAGTCCTATGCCATTATTTTCTTTGACATGTGCAGATTTACTCAATCTCACAAACTCAATACAGGAAAAGCCTTGCAGGTGTGCGTGCGTGCGTGCGTGCGTGCGTGTGTGCGTGCGTGCGTGCGTGTGTGTGTGTGTGCATCATGCATTATGACTTTGTCCATCCAATAGATGGCATAATATTTCATTCAGAATCATGTCATTAAAATCATAAATCACTGATTCTGCCACAGATACTCTGAGCAGCAATATTCCATCCCCTACAATATCAGTGTTCCATTCTGATTTACAAAGTAGTGGATTATTTGCTTTATTTTTGCCAACTGGACCTACTGTCTGTCAAAACAAGCATCTGCTTCTAATAAAAGAGCAACGATATTTCATTTCATAGGAAAACTTTATGTAAATTAATTGGGATAATATATTATATTTTCAACTTGTGACATTTCAGCACAACGTATTCAACAGACTTCCAGTTGAGATTAAGAGCTACCTGAGGCTTCAAGTTCAGCTTTAAGGACTCGTGAGAACCTTGAAACACTTTCAAAGGCTTATCTATCATTTGAAAACTGTCTTTCTACTCGACAGGAAGGTGTTAACTTCTGCCACTATCAGTCAGATTCACTCAGCTACATCAGCCCCACTTTTCTGTTCTCTCTGGAGAATTAAACAGACAGACTGCAGAAGATGGTCCACATAATGCTCTGCTCTCCCCAATAATGACTTCCTCTTGATGTTAACAAAACTGGAGGAAATAAAAGACAAAAAGAATCTGAGGGGACACTCGGGTTTGGCTCGAGAGGTAAGAAAAAAAATGAAGGCTGGCCACGAGTCCCCGTTAGGGAAGCAGTCATTTAAAATTCATAGCAATCAAACATCTGTACAGTGCTTTTCCATGTCTCCCTGTGAACGTGCATGTATCAAAAGGGAAAGATCCCTAATGGTTCTTGAAAAATGCAAGAAAGTGAGCAACCTTATTCCACCCCTCTTCTCCTCTCACCCAGCGCTGTTCTCTCACCTTGTTTCCAATTCTTTTTGGCGAGCCACGGCCATTGGTTCAAAAGCATCCGTGTCCAGTCTTTCTTGCATTATCGGCCCCAACAGGGGCCTTAAAAACGTTACTTTTAACCGTTCCAAGTAATGTAATGTGAGTGGACAGTGCACGTGTTCTTCCTGCAAAGCGCTGCGGTAATAGGGCATCAATTGTGATCAAGACAACATGAATAATAAACAACAAAGTTGAGGAAAAGGTTACATTATAATGTCTATACGAACTGCTGCTGAGAAAGTCATTTGCCGATTTTTAATAGGACAGGAAATATTCAGCCACAGGAATATATCTAACAAGCTGTGGCAGTGACAGAAGGATATATCTGATTTCTGCCAAAGCAAAGCGGATGAAAGCTCGCTGTGCAATACATTACTAATGAACATTTTCCCATTTTACTCCTTAATAACTTAAGAGTCCCCGTGTACTCTGCCAAGGATTCCTAATTAATCTTTAAAGCAACAGTAAAAAAAGTGGCAAAACAACAAGAATTCAGATCCTTTAAGGCTGAATAGTCTCATTTGTCAAGCTTCGACGGACACGGCCGAAGTATGTCAACATAATCTCTTTGCTGTTTTCACACAAAATTATGCTTCATTTCAAATAGCCAAGCAAACGTGCGGGGCACGCCGAGCACCTTGTGGCACATCCTCTGCACACGGTGTCCCAGATTCCACCTTATGTAACCTGATTATTTGTGCACACACCATACAAATACCTATGACAAACAAAAAAAAAAATAAAAAGAAGAAGAAGAAGAAAGCACTCATTGCTCAGTGTCTCAGGTAAAGGTATATTCGCTGAGCACAAACCTATACCCATATGCTTTCTCAGCATAACAATGTATGAATTTCTATGAGGAGAATGCTGAGTAATGCTCGGTAAAATACTAAAGCAGCCACAAGGAGGGAGAAGGAGGGGCTGCGCCATCGTTCATATGGATATCATAAAAATAACATCTGCCACACAGTCTCAGACAGAAGGCCATCTTCCTCCTCATTAGGAGCACTTTTGGACTGAAATTAAAAGGTCGGGAAAGCAATAAACCCACTGTTCCAACCAACCATCACAACCAATAATACCTCTATTATGAGGCCTTGACAACCTGCAACTTGAACCGTTCAGTCAAAACCACCATATTTCACTTTCTTCGTCCGACACACACACACACTTATATAATGACAATTTATTTTTGCATGTGCGGTGTTGTCTTTTATGAAAAAAAACCCTCGATTTCCACTCATAAACTACTTAACAAAGATTTTATCATGCTACAGTAACACGTCGTTCTAATAATCAATCGAACTTCTCGACATTTGCAGCCGTAAGTCCAAAAAAGGTGTGAATATATGTTGAATGTACAGCAATTTCTTGAAAACTGCCCCAATTAGACAGCTAAAAAAAAAAAAAAAGTAAGTGTAAGTATTTTGTTCATCATAGAAAACTGACAATTAGTTGGTCAAATTAAGTTTAAGATTACATTGATTGTAACAGCTTTTATTCTGAATTTGATGACTGTAACACACCTTAATTTAGCTGTAACAGCTTCATGTCGATAAAAACATTTTAACAGTCTGATAAGTGAGGAGATGAACTTTATGAGTTATCAAGTAGCCTGCTGTCATATTTTTGTCACAAGTTCAAACACAGTTGAAAATGAATTTTGTCCCTATGTTTATTTTTGTGTCAGCTTTCGAGCATTTAGCATTTTTTTTAATTTGTAAGGCTGGTCTTTAAGCATTACTTAAAATGGTTTTGAGTTTTCAGTGAACCTTTACATATTCTTCTCTCTGACAAACAGAACTTTTGTTGTCCTTTCAAGCTAATGCATATGGCTGACTCATTTACTCTCACTGCTTAATTCATTAACACGAACTTTTCAAAGCCTTTATTAAAGGGTCTAAACTGTTTTAAAGTGTGTGAATTGCATGTTGTTCTTATTTGTATTTCACATTATGCTATCCTTTTGGGAACGGAAGCCGCAAACCCCACAGCTCCATACTTTTTTGCATCTTTGTGAATAAAACCCACCGGCAGTATGACATGTGATTCCGGCTCCAATTCTTTAACACGGTGTTCACGATTCAAATCGGTTGACATTGTCTTGTCAATTAACTGCAACAAAAGTCTCAATGTTGTCTTTATCAAAAAGCCAGTCACTCGCGGTTTGCAGCTCAGTTTTGACACATTCGCAATCAATCTCACTTTTCCATCTTTCAGACTGTCAAACTGATTTAGATCAATCAAAACAGTCATCTGGAAAGTGGCACATTCCACACAGTTGTCTAACCTAAAGCATAAAAAATATAGCTATAATAAACTACATGGTTGTGTCATGGTTAGCACTATTGCATGGGTAGAATGTGCCTTTCTCCCTCAATAATCCTGGATGAAGCATTATGAAGATGGATTGAATATAATAACCATCAATAATCATTCTGATCAGAGGCCTCACATGTGCTCAAGCTGTCATATTTAAACCTGTGACATTCAGGCTCTGTTGCGCTCTTTGCTGTTGGTGCTTCGTCTCATCAAGCCGAGATCTAAAGAGCTCTCCGAGGTCTTTAGAAGAAAGGTTGTGAATACCTTTGAGCCCAGCGAGAGATTTCTGAAAAGATCTCCAAATGATCTCAAATTAACTGCAACAGCTGCCCAGCCCCCCAGCAAATTGATCCCAAGAGCAGAGTGTTTGATGGAGGAAAGGGACCTTAACATACTAAAGCGTCTTTCAAAAAGTTACTTTCTACAGAGGTGAATTAAAGTAAGATGTAAAGAGTCCGTACCTGAATAAACAAGTCAATAAATAAACTATCAATTAAAATTTTTGACTTTTAATTCTGTTAGTTTTACGAATTAACTGAATATTTAACATCGTAAGATTTGTATGGAGTTGAAAACCTGTTTATACATTTTTATGAGTAATCAAAATAACACACTATATTAGACTCATCTCATAAGTTATTCAAATCACACAAGAGTAAAAGTGACTTATGAGGGGTGAAAACTTCCTTTGATGGAACCATATAATTTTAAACTATTTTACCTTCCACAAATACAATAATTTGGGCAATTTATATGGAATGGCTTACAAAAGTATTTATACACCTTTAACTTTTCCACATTGTACCACATTACAACCAACAATGTACATGTATTTTATTATCTATCTATCTATAGATATATAGATATTGTGAAGTATTAAAAATTTAAAACCAAGTATCGCTTTCTTTAGACTTGAGTTAATTCAGAAACATGAAGATACGAGTATGCTCTTGATGCATCACTACACTGAGGGACAGCTTTGTATTAACAATGGTCTTGATGAAAAATGCTATGAGAGAAGTGAGCTGATCTACAAATGATCACAATCAGTCAGTGGCTATCAGCGTGAGCATAGCGGTGTACAATGATCACAGCCGAGCACTAAAGTTAATACTGTTTTGATTATCCTGATCTATCTAATAGGGACTCAGGAGTGCAGCGATGGCATACAGAACAACAGCAAAGTCACAGGGGGTCAAGGTGAGGCTGCCACTTAATCTTAAAAACATGAGAGCGAGGTCCACCATGTGCCGACCTGTGTGGTTCCTGCTTATGCAGCTTGTCAGGTAGGGGTGTGTGTGTGTGTGTGTGTAAGCATGTGCACTGGTGCATAATGCGCAGACCAGCAGGCGAGGTGAGGAATAACTGTGACCTGGTTTATTGAGTCGAGTGAGCGAGGCAGAATGTGTTCATGTATCCCCCATCAAAAGTATGTAAGTCAGCAGAAGTGTTAATACTCAACACAATTCCTCATTAATGAATGTATTCACTGAATACCCAGGATTATGACTAATCCCGAACATCGAATGATCTCACAATGCAATGTGAGCAGGCTAAATGTCAAAATGTGATTATTTAAATGTAATATGACTCACAGAGACAAATTCTCCTTTCTCTTAATTAAAGATTATTCTGTGACATTTGTGCACCCACCACTGCAGACTGCACAGAGGTCAGGGTGTAAGACAGAGACAGGTTGACATGCATCAAAGAAACCAGCATGGCTGCAGGATCAATATCAATTTCTTTCTGCTATACATGAACATCAGACCGCAGCTTAATTCTCATTCTTTATTATAATCCATCGAACCTATTCAAAGATGCGTTCTTCACAGTTAACCACGGCTGCTTCGTATGACGACAATTTGAATATTCATTAGATAAAAATCTCTTTAGCCCAATCAATAGTCTTTCAGCCAAAGGGATCTCTGCAGATATCGGAGTCAAAATCCATTGGATACAAAGGATCCAATTGCATAAGCTTTGCGACTCCTCCAACCCTGGTATAAATCAATATACCGGCCCCTCCAGTGGATTTAGCTGCTTGTTAGCAGGCCTGAAACAGCTGTCTTACCCTGTGTCTTGTGATGTTCTACCTCCATTCTATTTGGTACACTGTTTCATCCCACTTTTAGGTTCATTGTGGGCTTATCAGTGCGGCGTGCTCAGGTGAGTGAACACAGCCCCACATCCACTTAGGCTTTTCAATCTCGCTGTGACACGGTCAAATCAGGAGAGTGCACAAGATTAAATCGATGCCTGGCCAGTTGACTGCTTGACGCAGCATTCTCTTCCACACCATTTCCTTGGCCACGCCATCTATCACTCACAACTCAAACGGGGCTCCTCTTTTGTCTCCACACTCTCTCCGGCTTCTTCTCATCCCTGCCTTAATGCGATGGCTCCATCCACAAAAATCCCAGTTCTCGGGAGAGGCTCGCGCTCACCGTAGAGGACTTCACAATTTGTGTATACCAAGTGAGTCCTTTGCTGACAGTGACATAGGGATGACAAACAGATGTGACACAGCAACACAGTCTATGCTGGGAAGAAGAAAAAAAAAAAATCTAATTTACAGTTTGCCCCAGAGGTCAGCCACACAGGCCAGGTCCAAACATCTATCAGATAAATCGGCTTTAGGGGCGCCAGCAATCCACTTACCAACTCCACCTTCTGCCTCCCGCCCTGCCAGTTAAGTGACTAAATTGGTCGAGAGTTGAAAATAGACAGACCACACAGTGGATGTGCTGGAGTTAAGATCTCCAGTAGTGGTTGGAATGATCTCACAGCATCATAGGCTGAAGCTCAGAGTTTCGCGGGATGATTAAAAGAACTTGTACTGAAGGAGTTTACGATTCCTCTGAATTACAAAGATGTGGACAGAAGCAGATGAGCTAGTTTTGTTCACCAGACAACCCCATTGATATTCTGTTGAACAGTAAAAAAAAAAAGAAAACCCAGATAAACTTGACAAAATCTCAGAGTGTGTGTGGAGTATAGGAGTTCAAAAGTAGACGATCCATTAAAAACAGAGCAAACTAACATATGTTGAGAGTTAATTGGTAAAATCTGGACCGCTTCATCAAAAAACTGGACTGGAAACATGAGAAAAAATGTTAAAAATATATGAAACAGCTAACGCTTTTTCAATCTGGCAAGAGGTTAGAGCGTAACAAGAATATTTCAAGTTCTATAAAATGGCATTTACCCCTTTAAAAAGAGACAAGAGACCTTATTGACATGTCTGTCAATATCTCAGAGCCATTCCAGGATAAGGATTTTAAAATTCAATTAAAAAAACCAAACTTATGTATCTGCTATTAATTTATGTTGTTGAACCTGATGCAACACAAACAGAAGAAGCAGAGTTTCTATCACAAGACCAAAATGTTACAGGGCCTCTTGATTACTTGTGACAGATCATTTAAACAAAACTGTTCTATCAGTATAAACTAGGATCAAATGTAACATTTTAAAACTTTGAAATAATCATCATACCGTTTGCCTTTTATGGAACTGCAAATTAGATCAAAAGTGAGTATTATAACACATATTTTCACCGAAAATGTGCAAATGGTGGGAATGTTGGTTACACGGTTAACAATGAGAAAATCTCTCCATTCTCAGTTTGGGGGGAGTTTCTGTGCTTATGTTCATGTGCTTGGGTGGGTATTTTTTCGGCCTACGTTGGTTTTCCACCAAGGTTAAGGCATTCAACTGAAGATCTATGTGCATAATTGTCAGTATTTTTGTGCGTGCCTTGTGATGGACAGGCTGTAATCAGTATCAGCCCGGATCGTTATCGGCCTTCGGCAACCCCATGCCGGTATGAAAATGGATAAATGGAAGATTCTGTGAGGTTGTATATTTCATCCAATTAGTTAACATAACATAAATGATGCCATAGATTGGAGTGCAGATTACAAAATAGCTTGCTGTTATTACAGCTAACCCGCGGTTTCGATGGCTCAGCTTACAGCCAGCAGCTAAAACATTAGCACCAACCACCAGCATGAAATATATCTACAGAAACATGATTTAGTTTCTTGCACTAATAACTTCCTTTTACTAGCCCAATTTACGTCTTTCCTCCAAAACTAACAATTTCGCTTCGGATACTACATGTTGAGTGTGTTCGAAGTGAGATAATATGTGCTATAATAAGTGTTACATTGACCCCTGCTCAGTGTTGGAACACTTGCAGAGAATATTTTGGAGGTTTTATTTTATTCACAATATGCCGGCGCCAAACGCAACTCTTGCTTTTCATCCTACAAATGTAAGTTCCCAACAAATGTGGCATTAATTTTAAGGTTAAAAAACATGTCTTTCATCAGTATGAGATTCATGGCCCAGAAGTTTAGTTATAAAAAGAATCTAACCAAACACAAATTGGTCTCCTTTTTTTTTTTTTTTTTGGCTGTTTACAACTACACTCTTGTTTTGGAGTATCTGCTGTTTTAGTCCCACAAGTGTCAGCAGCTTTCATCCCCAAACAATGATACCTAATCCATTAATGTGGCTGAGATGCAGAACTGGCCCTTCATAAAGACACGAAACTCGTATATACCTGAAGTACCTGGGAACACTGCACCCTCCTAAAGTGATTGTTAAAGCTGAGGTATAATGTTTGAGAAAATTGCTGTTGTTTTGCTTTTGGCAATTTCTTTCTAATGGGAATCAATTGAACAGCTGCTTAATGGGATGTTCTTGAAAACCCGATATCAGCAAACAGGGAGAATGCTGACTTTATAAAAGCATCTTGAAATCTTTTGGAAAAAGTCTTAAAACACCTTGAGCAATCAAATCCACAAAACTAAAGCTAAACAGGTCAGTACACAGCAAAATGTTCCCTCTCGAAGTAGCATTCAAGCAGATTTTGTAGATAAATATACCTGCCTACTTTTTGTAGCTGGTGATGTTTACATTTTTGTTGAGAGTCTCTGATACTTAATAAATCTACTTTATGTTTATAATTTAGGTAAAACTGATGAAATGCTTGCACACTACATTATGCAAAAAGGTATTTTGTAATACGTGGCTCTTCTTATGTAGGATATTGATTTGTGGATGGGTTATCCGACCATCCATCTTCTATACCACTTATCTAAGCTAGCATTGTGGAGCGCTGGAGCCAAAGTCGACTATGGAGGAAGGCAGAGTAAAACCTGGACAGGACGGCAGTTCATTACAGGCAAAAGGAGACAATTTAGGAATCACTGATTAAAAAATGTATGCTTTTTGGACTGTGTGACAAAACTGTGTGAAGGAGTATCTGGCACAATGAAAAGCCTACATGAGGAAAAGATGCAAAATTTGCAAAGCTACACTTTCAGTGTTTGACACTCTCACCTACAAGTGAGAAGATAATAAATTTAACACTGGACAAGGCCTTTGAGTTTGCACGTTCTCCTCCGTGCATTGGGTTTCACATTTTCCATTTACAAAACAATACATTCATCGATGACCCTCAAATTAGCCCAAGGTGTGACTGTCTTGCCCTGCGACTGACTGGAGGGCCGTTCAGGTTGTACACTGCCTCTGCTCCTAGGCCCCGTATACGCATTTCAAGTGAAAACACATTGTTTTTGAGTTTTCGTTTTAGAAACGTTTTGTGTTTTGAAAACAATGTAGTTAGCATGCCAGGCCTCTAGTGGGTGCTGTTAGTTGTTTTTGAAATGAAACCACACATGCACATTTGCAGTGGCAGCATTTCAGGCTCCGTTTTAACGACAACGAATACGAGAGTATCCCCAAAACTTTCTTCACATTTGGGGGTCCGTTTGCATGACAGCAATGTGCGGATCCACAGTATCAGCAAATTTTTTGTACAGACTCCCAAGGTGGAAGGATTCTTTCACAGTTGCGATTCCCCCCTGCAGAGATTGCCGGACATGTACATCTCTCGCCCTCCCCTCGCATTGAAATAGTTTCTTCTGCTCATGCGCCTGTAAACAAACATGGTAGTAGTGGTATGACTCACAGTCCGTATTCTAGTTTTATAGTCCATATCAGTAGTTTTATAGTTGAAACTCACACCTGATTGACCACCTCTTGATTTTGTTCACGTTTACAGCGTTTTGTTTTCTGCACACTTGTCTTGGCCTAGCATACTAACAACATCGACGTCAGTTGATACTGCAATGTAAACGGCCCCCTTTTTTTCTTAACAGATTAACAGGCAAAAAGTTATCGGGTAAAAGAGAGCTTCAGAAAAGATTTGCTGTCGTCTGTTTCTAAGAGGATAGTGTCGAACCATTTCCGAACAGTTGTGTTCTTGGTGGCTCCAAGCACCGTTGTTATTTAAACGAAACCCCAACACACAAAAAAGTTTTCCGTTTCCAGCGCCCAGATAAGAACACAAAAGAATAAAACATGTCCTATTGTCACTGTTGTCACTATTGTCACGTCACCAGTATGGGAGTTTATTTTCTATTATTAAAATGTCACATTCTCATTAACATATCACAACACCAGTGCACGCACACACCTCTTTTACTGTAGGGAAAGAAGGTACACACATGTCCATGTTTCCGCTCTCTCCTCCAACACACCAATTAGTAGCATTCAGCAGAGTGTCACTTCAGCAGCCTGATTGACCTTTCTTTGGCTCTGCAGGTCCACCTGCTCGCACTGTGCTGCAATATCTTCATTATTACAGTGTTAGAACTGGTGTCTGAGCAGGGTCGCACTGTCCTGACGTGCAGCTGCTAACCTCTGCCGAATCCAGTGACAGGTAACACACCAAGGAAATAAATTATATCTTTAGAGAGCCGTCAGCTTGCAGGCTTTGAGCAGACTGTGCACATAAGGCATCAGCAGTTGTTGGATGTAAAGACCAGATACAGATTTCATTTCTTGGGTGGTCCACCTCGTTCAGCACTTGTCCAAACAGACCGTCAACCAGTGTTTGACTGGTCAGGCATGTACACCTTGTTATAGGGCTGAAAAGCTGCAAGTCCTTTAGATTGCCTTCACACCTGCAGCTGAGTTCATTTATTTCTGTGAAAGAAAAGAAGTGATATATATTTGATTTTGACTACTGTTGCCCACACAGGAGAGGTCGGGGGAGATGCAGAGCTCTTTGAATGGACTGTACAGGCATTTTCCATCCGGTGTCAGTAATATTCCACGGAGACATGCAGGGAAATGAAATTTCACAGCTCTTTACTGTGAATAATGCCTTTATTTATCATTTACAGTTTTCATGAGCAGCTCACAAATAAAACATATGAAAATAAAATGAATAATCCAGATTGCATCTTGGTCTCATACGTCATTTACTCTATCGTATCATCAAACAATGCATTGCATGTGGAGCCGGTCCTTCTTATGAGAGTATAAAGGGGAAGGACATTCCAGCTGTGTAGATACTGCATCACTCACACATTACCTTGAATGTGTAGTTACGGGAGTCAAATGACTTCATTTAGGGCAGATGACTTCTGTATCATTTAATAAGTGGCAAAGAAAAGATGTTGCCAGTTTCACAGGAGAGTTGAAAACACTTTTCATTACATAACACATTTGGGCTGCATTTATAATAACAAATTGAACATATAGTTTTTATTTTCAAATAAACAGAATAAAAAGCCTTTGTTACCTGAACAAATATTTTACTTTAGAGCTGACTTTAACCTTATTTGCATCTAACTGTTTAAAGTCCTCCCATTCATTTTGAATTGGATTTTCCTATCTATCTATCTATCTATCTATCTATCTATCTATCTATCTATCTATCTATCTATCTATCTATCTATCTATCTATCTATCTATCTATCTATCTATCTATCTATCTATCTATCTGTCTATCTGTCTATCTATCTCGTCAGGACGGATGCCACTTCAGTCTAATGACTGACTCATAAAGTTAAAGAAACCAGCTTTAACTTTGTGACATCGGTTATGAAGCTGGTGCTCCTGGAAGCTATGGGGTTTTAAACTTTCAATGAACTTGGTCCAAAGAGAGGTTGCATTATCCCAACGGTTAAAAGAGTGCAGGGTGGATTCGTGTTTACTCCAAATTGTAACGGAAACAACCAAATAATGTGGGGACTCGGCAGAACAAAGTCCTTTCCCTGTCCAACTTTGGTGAATTTGTTTGAGTTGCATGCTCAGTTTCTTGTTGTTTTCTGACAAGAATAGCACCCCGTGCGGTCTTCTGCTGCTGTAGCCCATCTGCTTCGAGCTACGGTGTGTTGTGCGTTCACAGATGGTCTACGGCATATTTTGGCTGGGGCACACTGGATATTTTTTTTCTTTTCTTCTTGGACTAAGCCCTAGAGATGGTCATGCTTAGAAATCCCACTAAATCAGCAGTTTCTAATAAGACTCAACAGGAGGTTGAACACAAGCAATGATGTGTTTTTTAAGACCCTTAATTAATCGTTTTATTCATTCAAATGCTGAAATTGTACATGTCCAAAAGTGCCAGATCGCTGCTTTCTGGTTGACTCCAGATGAACAGGCATTCGTATTGCTGTGGCCAAAAGTATATATACCACATCACCAGTTTGAGGTTTTTAACAATGTTTGGAACAAGAATTTCAGGGAAAACATGCATCTTATGCAAATAAAATCAGTGATTAAATATGACCGAAAAATATCAATATAATTTCCAGTGAACGAATGACTAACAAAACACATTTCTTAAATAAGAACTTGTATAAAACTGGATATAATGTACTTTGAAATATCTTTAAAAAGATATTTAAAATAACTATCATCAGCACTCTTGTAAGAGCAGAAAAGGAGAACCACATTTCGAACTTACGCTCACTGAAGCAGACAAATCAAAGTGCTGCCTTCTGTCATGTTTTTATCAGCCATAAACAAGCTCTTATCAAATATTGCACATTTGAAACTGGATAGTATTTGCCATTAATTAGTCTGCGAAGCTTAGATAAGAAAACCATGATTGCAATCCTAAATATCAAGAAAACGTTTGTGGTATTTTTTTAATGATTGATAATCCCTAAACATCTGTTAAATTTACAGTACAGGACACAAACCACATCACTATTTTGCTACATTTACTCAAAACCAGAGTATTAGGCTGAGAGACGATACCTTTTGCTTTCTGCAGAGCCCGGTTAAACCAAATGACATGCAGTGAATGAGCAAGATGAAAGATTGCCAGATATACACAAGTTTAGATGTTAATGCATCAGTGTGCTCCTCGCGTGTTTGTGTGTGCATGTCACACCTCTATTTGTGGGCTCCAGCCTCGATGCCATGACAGTAGGCAGAATAAGAGAGTGTTTTATGGCAACTTATTGAGACACCCTTGACGGTGACACCTCCTCTGTACTATTCCTGTCACCGGGCTCCTTAGCCCCCCCGTGTCCCAGTGTTTCACTGCTTTTGGGATCCATTTCTTTCACACTTTTTCCCCGCTGTCTCTAAATCATCCCCCTTTTTTCTCCGCGTCTCATCTTTCCCTATCCATCTTTCTCAATCATCTCCTTCCATATTGCTCTCTGTCTCCACAAATCTTCCACTCTACCAGTCCTAGCACTTCCCCTGTCCGCTGTCTCCCTTCCCTCACTTTGTAAGTCCCCCCCCATTCCTTCTTCCTCGGTACAGTAATGGAGCACTCTGCCACCATGTTCATTTCAGGATCATCCCCAGAGTGCCTCTGTTTATATCCGAATATCAGAAATATGTTTTTTTTTTTTTTAAAGGCTGAACAAAAAAAAAAGAAAAAACACCTTACAAGAGGAGTAAGGTGCAATTCATTCCATCTGTACTGTGCAACTGCAGGTAGAGTATGCACTTTTACAAAATTAGAGGCACTGCGTATTCTAATGTATGAGAAGAAAGTGAAAACAGCTCTTTTACAACTAATGTGCAGCGAAAGGAAGGTGAACGCCCCCGCACATTTCTGTAATTAGAGGTTGAGAATGAACACAGTGGATTAAATCAGCTTTAATAGTAATTAAAAAAAAGAACTAAATAAATGAAAAGATTAAACCTATGCACACACGTAGGCATTAAGACTATTTTCTCATATTTCTTCCCCCCTCTCCACTTAGCCATTTCCCTCTTTCCCTAGTCGTATACCTTACACGCAGCAATGGCTTTGGAGTCGGTCCACATATTGATCAGCATGGCGACGAGAGGGGGAGGCTGGCGGTATGGCTTGTCTGACTATAGTGTAATTAAAGCTGAGGCAAAAGAAGTGTGGCACTCACACCACAGGCTTCCCTATTAAGAAAAGCTATCGGAGGAAAACGCTTCAGTTCAGTTTGATCAAACCGGTGATTGGGGTTGGAATCATTAAGCTGTGCTGTCAAAATGAGTTTTAAATAACAATGTCAACAATAACACATCATCTGCATATTTGAGCTGCTCCTCAATGGATATCCGTACTCTCTTGTGCTATTCTCTGTAAATCCTGCAGATAGCTGTGTTTCAAAAATACCAGCAGAGAAGCAGTTTCTGAAATACACCAACAATGATACCACATATGAAGACTGTCAGTCATCTTTTTATCTCATTTGGATGCTCAGTTTATACCAACATGCCTTGACCCTACATGCCAAAACACATTGGGTTGCTGCCATTCTAACATTTTTGCTGCCATTCTATATTCTAGTGAATATATAGCACTGCATAGCATTCAGAGTAGCAGCAACCCTGCTTAAAGAAAGCTGTGGTTCCAATGCTATAACTTAGCACAATGCAACTGATCATTTGGGGATACAAGAACAAAGTAAAACACAGCGGCTACAGGTTTTAATGCTGCATTTACTCTCACCCACTGGGAAACGGATTTTAAAACACAAGCAATATTAAATAAGGCTGTTAAAATGAGTCTTAAGTATTGTGGTGCTTGTTTAGTTTTTTTTTTTAATGTCCTTGGGGAAAATTTGTCATATTCTATCATAACTTTTTCTGCCAGCTATTGAGATGATTGTGCTCACCAGCAACAAGAATTATGCAACGTCTAAAGACCCTTAATCACATTTTAATGCTCAATTTGTTCGTATTTCTAATCATCCCTACATGCCTAAATGCACTGGGTTGCTGCACTGTGAATAGATAAACAGGTCAAAGACAACTTCATTATCTCCTCAAGGGAATCGTTTAGCAGCAAAACATCGGAAACAATAGGGCATAAATTTAACATTAAAAATACACTGAAAACATGCAATGTCATTGAATGAAGAGCCAGTACAACATGCTAAAAGCTCCGAAGATTTAAATCCACTTTTTGCTTCAATATTTACTTTAACAATAACTCAAATCCATGTATATACAAATTAACAAATTGTATCAGTTTGTGTAACATTCACAATAGTCAACTCTGCGTGAGCCAACAGGTGATTTGAGTGTGAAACAATAACAATATTGTGATCTCTACTTGATAAAGTTTATAAGACCTTTTTTTGCAGACAGGAAGGAAAGCTAATTCAACATGGCAAAGAATGCTCTAGTCAATCTGTATGTGTGTGTGTGTGTGTGTGTGTGGGTGTGTATGTGTGTTACGACTACCTCCAATTCTTTACACTCCTAAAAATCCTATTAAGGGAGTCAGAATGTGGCAAGATGCAGAATAAAATCCTGCTTAAGGATCATGACTATCAAGGAGAAGTGCATGCTGGATTTAGATACACTGTATTTTACAGGCTTTAAAAAAAAAATGCTGACTTTACTACAATAGAAATGCAGCTGCAATCGCGGGTGAGCGTGAAAGCTGGGGCAGAATGGTGATGGGGAAAATGATCAGACCAGGACGACCCTCCTTCTGTTATGCTACATTATCTCTGACTGCATCCGAGGGTGCTTCACTCAGAAACTCTAATACAGAATACAGTGTAGTGGGCAGATGTCATACATGGTTAGAAGCACTTGCACAGCCAATGCACAACAAGCTGTATGGACGTTCACGTTTGTGCACATATACACACAGACAGAGGAGGCAGCTGCACACTAGCATACGTAAGCTTTTTCCATGGACCATTTCATTTCACTTGATCTTGTGACATGGTGATGATCTCCATTTTGTCATTTTAAAGTGTAATTGCACCCGAGTATCCTGGAACACAGTCAAGAAAGGGGCGGAGGACGGAAGAAATGGAGAGAAGGGAAGAGTATGGAAAAGAGAGCAGAAATAAAAGAAAGACAAATGAGGATTAGAGCGGCTGTGACATACAGGGAATTGAGAAATGCTGCTTCTCCAACAAGAAAAAAAAATGCACAGGGAAACTCCACTTGTCTTTTTTCCCTCCTCTTTGAGAGGTGGATGATAGCTCTGATTTTCATTCTCTCTTCACGTACCCTTCCATCATTTACAGACACATCTCGAATAATTTTTCTCTGTCGCTCTTGGCTGTAATTACAAGGCTCCAGAACAAAAACACTTCAACTCCATCAGTTTTCCCTCATCATAATTCCCCTTTGAGGCAGATTTCGCTGGCCGGATGTCCTCCTTGGGGAGGCTACACGCTCCCGGTCACAAGTGTCACTGAATTTTTCCAATGACAGTGTCAAGGCGTTGTCTATTAAACCCTTTTTCAGAAGATACATATTTATTATATGCAGCGCTGAGACAGCAACATTGTTGGAGAAGCACTGCCCTACCCTCCCATTCCTGTCTATTAACTCTTACAAAGTGTGTTCAGGGAGCTGTACTTAACCTCACAGGTCACTTTTATAACAACATTCAGAAACCATTGTTCAATCTGGGAACACCTACCTGCCACAGGCGACTGTATGCTGGATATGAATTAAAGCACAGAGCATATTGAAGAATGGCGACACTAAATTTGGTACAAGTTTGATATGCACTCAAAAGATCTCAGAAATTGCAGGTTGACACAGACTCTCTGGGCCAGAATTGAGGTGGATTGACACAAATGTGCGCTGCTTTTTTCTAATAACTTCCGCTTTTCTGAAAACCATCAATCAATCCATCCATCTTCTGCCACCATCGTGACAGAGTTTGCAGGAGGCTGGAGAATATCTCCACTGACACCGGGTTAAAATGCAGGGTACGGTCTGGACAGGTTCCCAGTTCAACACGCACATGCACACTGGAGGTTCATGATCAGATCCTCCTGCCCCCATTAGATCTGCAGCCAGTAGATTGGCCTTCTGCCTGATGTCAACATGTTTGTTTATATTGCTCTATTTCCTATCCTCGCCTCTCCTCCTATCCCCTAAGAACAATGAGAAAAGAAAGCTTCCACCTCTGAGCCTGGTTCTACAGCGTTGTCTTCTTGGTAAAAGGAAGTTTTATGTTTTGTTTTTCTTTCCTTTCCACAGTCACTGATATTTGCTCATGTGGGGTGTTTGAAATGTTATTTGTTCAATCTATTCCGTCTCCAAACCGCAGCCATTGGTATAGTCGGTCAACTGTCCGCTTGGTAGATTTAATTGATCATGTAAAGTAGGGTTGACTTTGGACCACACTGGGGAAATGTAT
The DNA here is from genome assembly GCA_900302745.1 of Parablennius parvicornis. Taxonomy (NCBI): domain Eukaryota; kingdom Metazoa; phylum Chordata; class Actinopteri; order Blenniiformes; family Blenniidae; genus Parablennius; species Parablennius parvicornis. The sequence goes on from OMNM01000196.1 coordinate 45,842, forward strand.
GTTGTCAAAATAGAGTTAAAATTAAGTGTGACATTTAAAATTGAAGAATTTTATAATGGGCGGCCACCGGGCAGAAGTAGAAAACACAAAGAATAAAAGAAAATGATTGAAGATAACGGTCAAGTCAAAAAACTGCGACGCTTCTTAAATACTGCCAGTAGAAACTGCAGATTCACGTGTGATGCGGGAAAAAAAAGAAAAATATGAGGCTCAAACACACTGCTAAAATTAATATATCAATTTGATTAGATTTTTTGAGACAGCTCAATATTAAACTATTTACATTTTGTGAATCCCAACAACCATCGCTATAACTGATCAGTGAATGTGAAAACTGTTGGTTTCCGAGCTTGCTACCTAAATATTTATGAAAAAGTCACACTAAGTCGAACCAAAGCTTTTACAGTGAATATACTTCCTAAAAAGAAGCACACAAGTCTCGGTAGGTGAATGGTGTCGGACACACGTAAGAACAAAGATGAATAGACCCACCCATGGAAATAATGGGTGTAAAGAGAGAAAAAGCAAAGCTGTTTGAAAATATATTTACAACGACCAGTAATATGAAAATAAGTTTAACAGCGGACCGAAATGACAGTTCAGTAACACAGAAGTGAGAACTGGTCATTAATCAGAGCCTCCTGCCACATGCCCCCCGTGTGGTTCAGGCTGCACCATTGTGAAGGTTTCCCTTGCATAATTGCAGCTTAATGACACAGTTTGAAAAGCGTTTTTGTAAACAGTGAAGATATAAACAGTCACATTAAAAAGGTTTTACAGGGTCGCGCTGTGAAGCTAATTCCAACTGTGCCTCATCTGATCGGCAACAGAGGAGCCATAGGCTTTTGATCATAGATGTACTTTATCAGAAAAAAGAAAAAAAATCAGCTTTGTGAAGCATTAGCATCATTTCATACGATCACAAAATGCATTAAAACGGACACATGCACCCTACACATATACGTGTTTAATTCAAGGGGGATCTTAGAGGAGAGATAGTTTGTTTTTCCTTCTTTCATCTGAGAAATTCTTTCATCTGTTGATTTTCTTCACACTGAAGTTTCCAATGCTTTTTCTTTCTTTTTTCATTTTACTTTGCAAAGCCCATTAATTCTATATTTTTCCATCTCTATCTTGGAAAATCCCTGGAGGTTAAATTGTGTTTGTAATGAATGAAAAATTGGAGTGAGATGCCGTTGAATTGCCTATAGCAGAAGTAGAAACAGTCAAGTCTTAAGTGTCTCCCAAATGATCAATTATGTGTTATCCCAATCAATACGAGTGGAAGAAAAATACACCGATGAGTCCTATGAGAGACATATTTGAAGGACAGTGATTGATGGGTAACGGTTAAATATGGGGCAAAAGTGTCCTGTCGTCACTCTGAAATAAATGAGGAAACTTTTATTTTTTTAATCTGACAGTGTCAAGAAGAGGAAGCAGGAATGTAGTTAAAGGCTGTATTGACACAACATTCAAAGCATATTGACATTTGAATAATACTGTCAATAACATTGTCAGTTAATATGCTTATTGGTGTTCAGCCTCACCGGGACGTTATAAATCAGGACCTAAGTGAATTAAGAGCTTATGCATTAATATTCTTACCCGAGCAGTTGGTTCAGATTGCAATCAGCAGAAGAATATAGGCCATCATTCACTGGAGGGAAAATACCAAACAAAAGGATTTTGAGCAAACATTTATGCTAATGTATGTAAAAATTGTAATTGCATCACAAAGTGAATTCCTGATGCGAGCTTTAGGTGTTGCAGATATGGCGCGTCAAGACGATGAGTAACACTTTGATTGCTTGTAAATGTCAGAGAAGATTATCTCGAATGCAACGGTGTGACCCATGTGCTAAAAATAGCTCAGCAGTTTATGGGGTTACAACCTCAACCTTATTTTCAGTGCGATTGCAAAAGTAAATTCTAACGTGACGCCGATCTTCACGATGTAGTGACATATCAAGTCGCAAAGGGGAATAGTGAGCATCATCATGAAAGGCCTTGTACAGAGAAACTCCTAATTAACACTGAATTCATTTTCAGTCTTCTCGCCAGTTGGTCTGCATTAGATTAGTGAAAGAGAAAAATAAGCAGTCCCACGGAACAGATGCAGCAACGCGTTCATTGTTGGTCAAGTTAGGAGTGGACATATTTTAGCTGTGGCCTTGTATATAAACACTGAATAAAATTGTGCTGATTGTGATGCCATTATTTTCCCTTATTTAACAAGATATCTTCTGCAAACTCTCTGAATACTGTTGCTGGAAAACAGCAAAGACCAGCAGCTGAGACAACACCAGCTAATCTACAGAAAAATAAACTAAATCTCTTAGATTGCGCCCTGCAAACCGGTCTCCATTAAAACATTTTAGGGTGCAAATGTGAAAAATTAGGAATATTGCATGAACTCCCAATCATTTATTACTTCTCTTCCATGTTCAGCATCACAGCGTTTCTCTCCCGAGCACCTGGGGGAGTTTAAATGTGGCAGTAACAAATGTTACGTGTAATCTTTTGCAGGTAAATGGTGACGCTGAAACTGCAGCTCTGGGCCCCCCGTCACCAGAATCAAACCACAACTGATGTAAAATGCTTTTTTTTTTTTTTTTCATGTATGTTTGTTTTCCTCAGCATCATCAAACATTCTGATTTCATTTTTTTTTTTAATTTGTGAACACATTTATCCCAGCTTTTTTTGCAATATGAATTCAATAAACCTCCAAGTCTCATGAATATGGCATTAATCCAGAGTCCAATGGCACAATAACGCTTCTAAATTACCTTTAGTTACTAATCTTTTGTCCGGATCTAACATTGATTAATTGTTTGTAACTGTTCAAAATTAGGAATCCAGAGGTGATGTACCAGAGACCAAACAATCACATTCAGGAAGAAATCAGAAAGCTATTGTACACACAGTGAGAACATGCAAACTCCACAAAGAAAAGACCCTGAGCCTGAACCAGTCTTGTCACTATGAAGCAAATGTGCTATCCACTACATAAATGACAGCTCAAAATGGAAGCATGTTTGAAGATAAGACACTATTATCAACTTAATTTTGCTTTGCTTGAGGTGTTGTTTATCATAGTCAGACAGACGACTTTTTAATTGCAATGAATTAACATTTAAACACAGATGAATAAATGTTCTAATGAAATAAAATAAAATTAATTAAAATAAATCAGGCTTTGTCTTCTCAAATAACACATTTTGGAGCCTTCAGGGCTGTATTGTGAACGCTATTTCTTATTAAATCAATGTGTTTTTGTTGCTTTTTGTTATTTTAGCGAGTCCTGATTTTGAGTTGTTTTCTTTGTTTAGGTGTGTATTTGTGCCCAAGATTGGAGGATGAATGTACTTGCTTGTTTGGCAAGATCCCCTCTTTTGTGGTTCCGCCTGTATTCATTTGTTTATTAATGTAACTCACATTTGGTGACCTCTGTTCTGGTTATTGAATGAGCTTTGGTGATAAATTATATTGAGAACCTATCTGTGTAGAGTTAGCATGTTCCCCCTGTGCACGCATGGGTTTCTCCGAGTATTCTGGTTTCTAGTCACAGTTCAAAACCGACTTACCCCATAATCAGATGTGATTAACCCGATGGGATAAAGCGGTAGAGAAGACAGATGGATGGACATGTCTTTGGATTGTGGAAGAAAGCCAGGAAACCCCAAACTAAACCTTTACATACACAGAAAGAACATGCAGAAATGCTAACCACTGCTTCATTTTGCCATATTATTAGGATGACTGTTGTGAAATGAGTTGTAGAAATAAATTTGCCATTCAGTGATTTTCCTCCGTCTGCGTGGCATCACTTTTTTTAATTGAAGTTGCATTTACACTCCACTAACTTGTGGTCGGACTCCATGTTGAACCCTTTATAGAGGTGATTTGAAATGGCTAAATCAATATCCCACAATGCAACAAAATATTTTTTACATGATTCACCACAAATTATTCCAATAACGCCTTTGGCTAACAGCCAGTGTTTCTATATTGCATACTGTGCACAGGACAAGAGAACTGATTTGGCCATTCTTTTACAATAATGAGGCTGCTTTCTACAAATGCTCCGCCACTTTCTCAATAAAAACAATTCTCAGTCCTATTTACAGGCCTATTTACGACTGGATTTTACATTTCACTCCCAGCACTTTGCAAACAACCTGAGATAGCCCCGTATTAGAAGAGAGATGATGATATTTAATGCATAATCTCAGGGGTGCAGCCTGAGCCTGGCTTTCGGCCCTCCTCTCCGTCGCTGACCGGCCCTGTGGCCTCAAGGTCCCCAAACTGGACCCTGACCGTGGCCAGACTGTCTGGAGCAGAGTGTAGCGGCGAACCTCACAAGTGGCTGAGGTGGCATCTGTAAAGTGTCATAATGAGATCATTTAGAGTGCCAATGAGGTCCCTCAGAAGCTCAGAGACTGATGTCCACAGCTGGTCGTTATGTGCTCCAGAATCACAAACAGCTCTCGACAAAAAATAAATCTAAAAAAAGTCCCTCAAACCTCAGTCAGGTAGTCCTCGGCTGTGTCCGCACTCGGGGCTGATGAAAGTCCCATTTATTCATCTTAAGAACTCGGCAATTTCAAGGTCTATTCAGTGGGCGCAGCTTGGAAGAACATTTGCTTTATTTACAAGGACTTTTATGATGCACTTCATAATGTTACTGCTGATCCAGGCTGCGACCTGACACGGCTCTACAGACACAGCCTTGAGGACGGGATAAAATAAAAAGGCATATCTGTATCATTACAAACCGGTGCTCATCTCTGCGTAGACCCGTGGTCATCAGTCATCAGGAGTGACTTTATCTCCCAGGTGCCAAGGATAACAATGGCAGCAAGACATTGAGTGGTGACCCACAGGATGACGGTGGGAGGGCTGATGAGGGCAAAGACACAAACAAAAATGAAAAAAATAAAAAAAATAAATAAATAAAGAGAGAGTGAGAGTGCATGGCAGTGAGAAACAGAGGAGAGGGAGATGGTGACAGAGTGATGGAGGAAATACTATTAAAGGTAATGAATGTCAGGCTGTCATTCCTGCTGTATGATCCAAGTGCCTTCGCCAATTATCCCAACAGCCAGAGGTCTGCTCCCTCTCTCCTTCCCACTGGGGAAAAGCGTGGTTCCAGTGCCAAATACTGGCCTTGTTATCGGACTCATAGGGGACAATAGCTCAAAACCAGAGGTCGTTACTTTTTAGATAAAGAGTTGCAGTTTCTGCACACCTACAGGGGCAGAGATCAAAGGGGGCAGGGCCTGAGGATGGCATGATGGTCCAACCGGGGAAAGGACAGAAGGAAAAGTCCTCTCTCAACACTTGTGGACTATATTCTTTATGAGTAACGACTCAAATACGGCAAAAAGTTGACACACTGTTTTCACGGCATTGTTAGTATAAATTGAGACATAATTAAAACATGATCCATCCTCTGTAATTTGGTGAAATGTTTCATCAACACCGCATGGGGTGTTAATTGCACACAAAATATTCATAAACGTCTGGCCTCCCAACAATTAAAATGGAAGTAAACTAATACACCTATACATCAAAAACGTGGAGGAATATTCTCAGCCTAGGGCCGTGAAAATAAATTAATGATTAAGGTTTCACAACACTCCACAAAATTAATCTCGAGAGTGCTTTTTCACCTAAAACATGAAATAAATTGAGCTCCTAATGAAGCACAGAAGAGGTGCGCTGCATATGGCTAACTAATGTTTAATCACAATATAGACATGAGCACGGATCTGAAGAGAAAGCATAAATAAAAGGCATTTTTAAAATTCTTTTTGGGAAAGCAAAATAATTTGTCATCTCAGGAAGCGTGACTGTAATCCCTTCAAACAATTTGCTGCAGTGAACAGCTAAAGCTACAACTTCAATCAGTTAAAGAAGCTCTTCTGCCTGCAGAAATCATCTCAGACACATGAGAATAAAGAAATCCCACATGGGTGAATATGAAACTGAGAGGAATGGATTCAACTCAGGCTGTCAGTGTAAATTCATAAAAGGTACAATAAAAAAAAAAACAACAACCTTGGGTTAAAATAAGCATGTAGATTTGTTTTACCTATTCTTTTTTCCCCACCTCCAGATTTGAAATAAGCTACATGCGTCAGTTTGCCTAGTTGGAAGATTCAATTAACTCAACATGTGTTTACAGCTGTGGTCAAAAGGTTTGGAGTATAACAAGTGTTTTTACTGCTTGATTAGCTGTGCTACAAGCTACGGTAAGCTATACTTGCTCACTGTCAATCACGGCGGCAGGCACAAACTTCTCCAATCATTTTCAAAAATACTGCAGACAGCCGAGTCTGCTCAGGACAAAGGCAAAAGTTATGAGTTATGAGACATTTTGAAGGAAATTATGAGAGTTCAATCCCCAAAAAATTTATAATGCAACTAAATGATGTCAAGATTGCGTTTTGATTTTATCGCTTGAATAAAATGGTAGGGGAAACAGTGTGAAGCAGTGGGCAGTGCTCTCGCCTCACAGCGAGAAACTGGCCAGGACTTTTCTGGGTGGAGTCCGTTTCTCCCGGTGCGTTTTGACCGGGTATTTGGGGTTTTTGCCCTGTAACGGAGGTGTACCAACAGGTAGCTGGGATTTGCTGAAAGCCCCACAAAACTCGACAGAATTGACCAGTATACAAGATAGATGGATGATTTATTAAAAACATGTGGACTCAAGAGCTCCCCCTCGATTTTATGGTTTTTATTGTATGGAGTTTGCATGTTCTCACTCTGAGTTACATTTCTCCCAGAAGCTCAGCTCATCCAAAGTCATGCATTTAACGTGGTGACTTTGGATCTAAATGTGTGGATATGATTGTTTTTAATAGTTTCTCTGTAGAGGTAATAAATACTTTAATCCCAGGAGGGAATTCCTTAAATCCCCTGTGTTTGTTCTGATATGAAAGCTGACCTTGTCCAGAGTGGAAATTGTCCTCATCCATCGTCATGGATGGATGGATTTAAATTTAATCACCGATGAAAGTTTGAGTATTTTCGCTATTGGAAGTTTTATCCTCACAATACTTTTTATTATAGGGGTTTCAAGCAAGGCTCACTTATGATTAGACTATGTTTTTATCATTATAACTCATTTAAAGAGGAATTGCATGTGTATGTACAACATATCTATATAATAGTGTGGGTATAAAGTGAAACTGATAAGATAAGCAGTAAAGAATTGCACAGTTTTGCAGCTCTTAATCCTGCAGGTCTTGAATCAAAGTGTAAAAATATTGTTTGATACTTTTTTTTTTGTTCCCCCCCCCAAAAAAAAAAAACCCATTAGTTTTTCTCACATCACAAAGAAAACACATGAAACATTAACGGACTCATCCTCATATTACCAGCCATCCCAGCAGGCTCCCGCAGCGGTCAAAACCGTAACTTCAAACATATATCGATACAAAGCAGCTATACAGCATCATTTATAGAGATAGAAACAACAGGGAGAAAGAAAGAAAGAAAGAAAATGCGAGAAAAAAAACTAGGAGATAAATAAATTAAAAAGTCTAAATAATTGAGACAAAAAAAGAAAAGAAGCTTTTTAGCTCACAGCCTCAATGTTTAAAACTTAGAATCCACAACTTTTTTATAAGCTTAGTCTTTTAAATGAATATAAAGTGTCTATTCACACCTCACAAACTAATCTCTTAATAACACTTTTCCTAATCGCTCTGATATTTTGATAAGCCACATACAGTAAGTGTGGTGACATTCCATTCTGTACATAGATATGCAACTGAATTCATTTTATAGTTCCAATACTCACAATGTGAAGCAATGTGTGGAGGGAGGTTTGGCTTTCCGTGCCCTCTTTCCGGACGCTTTCAACTTAGTTTGGAGATAAAGTCGCAGCTTTGATCTTCAAACAGTCTGTTTGAGATGGAATTGGATCCCTTGGTTATTATCACCACACAAGAGCTCCAAGTTTTGATATATTTTCCCTGCTTTTCTAATCTTTTATCTTTTTAAATTTTCACTGCCATAGTGCTTTACGAAACCATGAGGGTTTAATAATTCACTATGCAAACCTCGTTGGAGGGCAAAAAATCCTTGTTGTGGACAGATTTTATCAAATGAATCCATCTTAAATAATGCAATCTTGCCTTACAAATTAAGTGAGTGTTTACTTAGGTAAATCTAATGATATTGACCTTTGTTAGGAAGCTCTTCATTTTTTTTTAAATTGCTGATGTGTAACTCTAAAAGCATTATTTATGTCCTCTTCTATGGATGAGTGGTAACTGAATCAACCAACTCTGGATGTTAATTAGTTCGAAAAAGCACACAACCAGAGCAACTACGGGGCTAAGGCAAATTAGCATTTAAATAATTTCATTTCTGGTGGATAAATCGGAAATCGTCCTGATGTGACTCTGTGATGTGCTGCCATTCTGCGAGGGGGTCTGATGAGATGAGAGGCTGGCGTGTCAGCCAGGCTGGCTGTGGAGCCCCACTGTGTCCATCTGTGTGTCCATCCTGCAGGGATCCATGTGGGGCCCACTGATAGCAGAAAGAGGACACGTACATGCAGCCAAAACATGTGGTCAATACATAAATGAGGATGCTGTGCACAGAAAGCACACAGGAGTCCCCACGGTACCAGTTAAGAAGTAAATGATAGAAGGTGCAGGGGAAATGAGCAGAGCAAGGAAAGTTTCCTCGTTGAAAGAAGTGTCGAAAAGACGATAGAAACTACAGAAAATTCCGAAAAAAAAACAAAATTCGGCTAAGTCTTGAGAGTTATGTTCTGTCCGTTTATAGTGAGTAGCAGTCTCATTTCACAGCCAGCAGACCTGAAGAGTCTGTTCTGAGTGTGTTTTGCAACTATGCATTGTAGGTATGTGTGTATGCTACACGTTTTGACAGTCAACTCTGCCATTCACACCCAGCTCCCAAAAGCAAAACTCCAAGGCCAAAACAACAAGAAAAACCAGAAGCGGGTTCCCAAACTATAGACATATCAAGCCCACACTGAGCAATGAAAAAGATGTAACCAGTAAGGAGTGATATAATTTCCTAAAAGTCACTTGATTGCATTGTTGCTAAGTGGAAGTTCCTTCAACATATTTCATTTGAGAACCTCTCTGACTGTTGACTGGAGGCAGTACTTTGGTGTCGCAGTTAGTACCCACACAGTCTTGGAGGTCTTTCTGCTTAAAATGTTTGCATGTTCTCCCTGTATGTTGTTGTATACTTCAAATACATTTGTATCATGTGGGTTAGTCACTCTAAATGGACTGTCAGTAAAGTGCGTGAATGACTTATTCCTTGTGTTTGCACTGTTATGAGCTGCAGGCCTCTCCGGAGTGTGCCGCATGTTTGTATAGAAGTATAGATGAATGACAGAGATAGTTTCACTGGGTATGTTTTTAAGTCTCATTCTCTTGCATTTTAAAAAGGGGTGGATCTCATTTGTTTGTGTTGCTGTGTCTTGAATTGTTTCTTTTCCTTTCCCTGACTTAATACATACACGTCACAACTTGTGGGTGCCTTAAATATCAATGAGAGGCTTGCTCCTTGTACAATTAGGAAAGTGTTTACTGAATCAGGTAAACTTGAATTTCTTTCTGGGCCACACCCTTTCAATCTGGAGTTTTGCATGTTCCACCTGTGTTGATTGTCAGGTAAAAACAATCCATTGACTTTTGTTTATGGGTGTCTCTAACCTGCCTGCAGGAGTGAGATTTTGTTTGTCAAGATAAATACTGACTTCTGCACCAACTTCACGCAACCAACATATTCATGGATAGATTGATCTAATAATAAAAATAATTTAAAGTGAAACACATTTAATAATTAATCACCCCAAAAATAAATACACAAATACTTAAAAAATAATCCTTATTTGCAGCCTGAACATGAATATATTTAAAATGACTCAAACGGGTCCTGAGCGACTGGTACGGTCCAATCTGTCTTGGAGGCATATCACGCTCTGAATATCAATGTGACATATCATCCAAATTATGCATTTAGTCTCCCGATGCTTTAAATAGTTAGTTTGAAATGTGGGTCGTTTAAAAACCGAATGTGAGAAATGTGCTATGTATGTGATAGCACGATAGGCAGATTCTGCACAGCCTGAAAAAACCCAGACAGACGCTTTGCTCCAAACGTCATCTCGGTAGTAATCTACAGGCTCCCTTTGTGCAAGCCTTGGGTTTCTCGGTTCGTACTCCCATCTGTGGGGGGGCATCCATTATAAGAGGTGTGCCAGGACAGTTGCGCAGCATCTTCAGTAACCTCACATACTCACACCCATCTAGCTGCTTGCTCCCCTGTCCAGAGAAATGGATCGTGGTGTTCATCCGCGCACTGTACAGACTCGGGGAAAAAAACTTTTAACCTTTTGTCCAAAAAGCAGGCTGATTACCATTTGCACCCAGAAACTATTGGATTTAATAAAAACGGTCACGTCTGCACTATGCAACCGTCGGAAAATTCTCTTTGACTATTGATGCACTCTTATAACTCCTGATGGCCAACCCTCCACGATTCACTGGTCTGTTGAAAGTTTTTTTTAAATTCATTTATGTCATACATTTCCAAAAAACTATAAATTTTCAGCTAATGTCATAGTGAATCAACAGGAATTTTTTTATCCGTTGTTTTGGTGGTGCGCATTATCAAAAAGAATAAAAAGGTAGCACAGCTTTTCCAGCTGGACATCACAGCAAATAATAAAAAAAGCAAGCATCATTGTTCAGTTATAGTCTCAAGCGTTTCTTTTAAATAATTAGAAGGACATTGTATAATACCATAATGAACAAACTGTCTTGATAAATATATTGATGCATAACTATGAAGAAAAATATGACACGGTCATTATAAGATAAATACAAGGACGCAAATTTTCTCTTTAAATGATGACCATACATGAACTGAGTCACCAAGGTTTTTCTACATGGTGAGTCAGCCCATTTATCAGTCGTGGCATTTATATTCTATAATTTTGTTACTAACCATTTTTAAACCAATTTTACAAGTCAATAAAAAGAACGCCTATCCTCCTTTAACAAATGTTATGGTAAAATGTTAATGATTAATTTCAAATTATTAAATAACAAATGACAGTTAATGTAAATACTGTAAAAGTATTAAGCTTTTCAGTTGCAGCCATGAAAGAACTAAAATATGAACGCATTGTTGTTCGTATCGTTTTTGCGCTTTCATTTCAGAAAAATGTTGAGTTTACATGGCAACATTTTCAAAACAATGTCCATTTACATTGAAGCAACAGAACAGCTGAAAACAATGCCAGGTGCAGTTAGTTGTTTTTGTAATGAACCCACGCAGAGTATGCTATTAGCAATAACGGCGGTGAGGACACGGTCATTCGTATGCACAGATCTTTATTATGGTCTCAGAAGAATATGGACTGGGTGTTATACCACTCTCGAGGGCGCCATTGTTGTTATTATCCATCTAACAGCGCATGTGCAGGAGAACTGCTTCCTAGTGGTGGTGCACATGCCCAGTCGCAGCATTTCAGAAAAGCTGCGATTACCTCAGCTTCCACAGAGACCGAGTCGGAGAATATTTGAGAAGTTCCATTTTGGGAGCCATTTTCAAAAAGTAACATTTCCAGTGGCTCTGAGCAACAAAATGTTGCGTAAACTGGGCTTTAGACTTTAACACCTCAAATCAATATAAACAAACCTTTATGAGTGTCATCTTCATTGGATAAAGTGTGTCGAACAGCATTAAACTGGCCGAAAAGCACTTTGTGGGAAATGTTACAAATGCACAACTAACAGACATCCATCCATCTTCCAGACCGCTTATGTCCTGTTTCAGGGTCGCAGGGCGCTGGAGCCAATCCCAGCTAATGGGGGAGCACAAAATACACCCTGGACAAGTCGCCAGTCCATCACCGGACAAAACTAAGATGTCCTATATATAAATGAATGAGTTTAAACAAATGTATCTCAATATATATGGATCGTTTCTCTTTAAAGCATAAAAACACTTCATTTACCACAATATGCTAAATATAGCAAACAGAAATACATAAAAAGAAATAAATGTAAAAAAAAAAAAGATTTATTGCTCAGAAATAGTTTCCCCCTCACTCCAGCCCATACATCAAACTAAACAAACCAGCATTGCCAAGTCAGAAGTGCCCCATTTCTGAACAGTCGGTAATGGAATAAAAGCCTTTTCTTATTTGGTGTACAACATCAAATAAAGAGACTTTTTAAAGACATGAAAAAAAAGGAGCAAGGACAAACTTTTTAGGTTGCGTCAGCACTAAATTAGAGAGGAGAGGAAATTCATAAAAACAGACATCCATAGCAATTACGGCACAATAGCAGTCATTATGTTTGATTACCCCTGTTGAATTCCTTTCATTCTTTATTTTCCAACTTGCACAATTTTGTGGTAATTCTTGCTCTTCCTACACTGTGTGCCCATGCCAGTGTTAGCTTTTGTGTGCTCGGCTTTCTCTCTCCAGTTTGCTGGCCAGCCTGAAGAGACTTAATGCGGAGGGAAATGTTGCTGTTTGAGGGGCTGGGGCGGCGTGGAGTGATGAGAGGAGGCAGGTTTTGAGTTGTATACACTGGCAGCAGGTTTCAGCACGGCCCTGCCAAGTCCATCTGGATTCCCCCTCTCTGGTGTCCAGCGTAATTATTCCTCCCGAGAGTGGCTGTTGATGCTTGCCATGCAGCGTGCCATGCAATGTGTGCATGGCGCACATGCATGCAAGAGAAAAGGGTCTTCATATAAGTGGAAGAACCTATTTTAAAAGTCAGTTAGGTATCATGTCTGCATAAATGCACGTTTGTGTGTTTTGTTCTTTTGGTTCTTTACCGTGCCGAGTTGAGGCATTCAACTGTTTGGCCCACTGTAGAGCACTTCATCTCAATTTATAGAGGTAATTAGGACATTTTTTTTTTTTTTCCCTCTTTTTTTTTATGTAACCACCACAGTTTGAATGGAGAGAAAACTGTGTCCGGGAAAAATTAATAGCATAAACGTTTAAACAGTATGATCAAGTGTCTTATTAGGCTGGACCAAATTAGCTATGTGACTTTTTTTTCTTTCATGCTCAGTTTACTTTTAATTAGCAATTCAATTCCAATTTCAGTTGGCGTGTCATACAATAACAATTATCTTAACAGAGAAGCTGTGTCTCTCCATCACAACTTATGGAGGATATTATAGCTGTATGTGTAATCAGATTTGTGTGTGTCTAATGATTAGTGTGTGTGTGTGTGTGTGTGATATTTCTGTCTGTAATGTAATTAGTCCCTATTTTGATTTTTGTGTACACTGCTTTGTGTCCTTTGTGTGAGGATATCTGTTGTTCTGCAATGACATTTTTATATGTGGCGAGTACGCGTGTAACGCCGTGTGTGCGAGTGTGTGTAAAGATATTTGTGTCTTTGCAATGATGTGTGTGCATTAAAAATGTATGAAGTTTTGATTACAGACACACACACTGAAATACACAAGTACAGCTGAAGACACACCATTCTGCTGTGTGATCTATACTACATTAGCTGCCTCATATGGACTTAAACCACGCAACATTCCTGTACCACTGCGTTTCTGGAAGGCAATGAAATTCACACATTACACCACTGTTTCATCATCGCAATCACAATTCTTATCAAAAGGTCTGCAACTGGCCCTGATCTAACGAACATCCATTTCAAGCACAATGGTGTTGAGACAGAAGATATACATCCATACGCATATGAAAGTCCGAGAAAGGAGAGGAAAAAAAAGGGCGTTTCATTGACCCAGAAGTATACACAGTGTGAACATACCGTCACTCAGTTTTTGCTCCAAAGTTTGCCTCTTCCTCCCTTTTCTCTCCACCCCTGAGGCTATTTCTCATCACAGGAGGAAATGGGGAGTTCCTCTATGCAGATGACTTTAACAGAGAGAGAAGCCGCCGCTCTTTCACAGGGTCTCTCATTACCTCATACATCAATGGAAAAAAAAAATATGGGTGGAAGAAAAAAAATAGAGTCAAAGGGCAAGCCACTACTGAGTGCCTCCTGTTGTCTGCACTGTTTTTGCCAAACTTGACAGAACACGAGGTTGGAAGGGTTGGGTACTGGCAAGGTTTCTCCTTCCTCTTTATCTTCCTCTCTCTCTCTCTTTCCCCCCTACTCTGAACGGAGGCCAGGGTCCTCTTGGGCCTGCTCTATTGTGCCGGAGGAAAATTGCCAATCCGGGCTACTCTGATTGAACACTGAAAGCAGGAGTTTTATAAAGGAGCTGATTTGCTATTCATTACCTCTCACTCACTCCTTCTTTTTTCTCCCACACTCTTCCACTTTTCATTGGCTCACTGTGGCACAATCCAACTTCCTTTTCTTCCGCTGTTATTATACCATGTTCACTCTTTCCATCTCTTTTCACCCCTCCTACTATAAAGACCACCATGGTTAGGTCCAGTTATAATGTGCCTTCACAGTTTTCTTTTTTTTTTTCACAAGGATTGTTTGTGTGTAGTCACCACTGGTTAGTTTGTTGATACGGCAAATGGTGTGATTACCTTGTGGTTTACAGGAGTATCAGTTCGCACCTGCCTAGATTATCAAGTAGAGACTTAGGGTGAGGATCTTCTGAAAGGGTTATGTGTGATAAAGAAAGTGACGTGGCAATGGCACAAGTTAAAGAATGGAGAGTGTGCACAGATGGAGGCAAAACAATAATCTCTTGCCACTGTTCTTAACTGGTATCACCTCAGCTGGTGGAAGAATTAAAGATATTTTAGGATTTTTAACTCTGCGCAAAGAAAGAAAAAAAAAGATCACTCATCAAACTGGGGGCTAAATGAAAGGCTGCAGCCTTCTCTCTTTGCTGAACAACAAAGCCGTGTTCTTCCAGGTGCTCTGCAGGGTGTTCCTCGGCTATTGACTGGTGTGTGCTGGTTCAGACTCCAACCCACCACACATACACAATGTGCTCCAATGGAAAATCAATGGCTGGATGAACCACACAGAGCCCGGCAGTAAATTTGAGATTGTTGCGGTATAATGGTACACCTCATTGCGAAAACATTCCTTGATACAATAAAAAAAATTCAGGTATAATTAAGATCATTTCGCAACATAACATGAGAGATACAGATGGAGCAATTAAATATGCATTCTCTTTATTATATGGTATTGATGTGTTCTGGTAAAGCAGCTATAATCAATAATTTACATCCCAATTAGTCCATCTGATATTGTGGAGGGAGTCACTTTGAGATAAATTGTCGGAGCGATACCACCTGTATCTGCAGCTTAGCGCTGGTTCATTGTTCAATGCTTCTCACCTTTTACCGTTTGAGTTCACTCTCCCCTCCCTCACCATGTGAGTGATTCTTTTAGCTGTTGTGGTCAGAAAAAGCTGCAAAGCCTCACAATCTATTATCCGCTTTGCACCAAAGACCAGACAACCACATTTAGCTTCCGTGTACAAAAAGTGGCGCATTGAGCAGCTAAGATATCTCATAAGCTGAACCGTGGTGTAGTGGTTCGCGCTCTCTCCACATAGTTTTGAATCTGAGGATCAGCATATGTATTTTTCTCTGGGTTCCTCCCACAGTCCAAAAATAAGTATTGGTGACACTAAATTCTCCATAGGTCTTTCTCTCTGTGTTTGCCCTTTGCTCATAGTCAGATGGGATCGTCTCCAGCACCAAGTTGGATGAAGCTGTATGCAAAATGAAGGGATGGAAGCCTTGTGTTTCGATTTGGCGTTTGGAGATGCCAAAAGAAATCAAGCTTCATTGATGAGTAACATAGAAGTGGGAAAGTTCCAGTGAGGATAAAAAGTCTTTATCATTGGGAGATTTGGGGAGCCAATGTGAATCTCCTTTTTTTGTTTTTTTTTAAATTATATAATATATTTATTTCTAGAGGAGAACATATGTCTTGGACATAGAGCAAAGGCCCATGTCTTGTTTTTTTTTCCAGTACGCTTATTAAGAACTACATACGAAATGTGCTAGTCTGTTTGAAATAAAATATTCCTCCCACTGTGTATGAGTACTTCCATTTTTATTTACCATAACACAGAAATCCCTCTCTGAGGTCTAGTAAAAGAGTACAATTGTTTGAAAAGGGTTTTATGAATTAAAACTAACAGGTGATCAGCTCTTGTAATACATTTGTACACGTTGCCTGAAAGGTCAGCCTCTCAGTACAGCCTGCCATTATTAAGAATCCACGATTCAGTTGTAAACGGCAAAATTTTATGCAAAAGAAAAAGCTGATTACTTCATCCTCATAAGTACCTCCACTGGAAATAATTGAATTCACAGTAATATTTCTTATATCCCACGACTTTATAAAATGAAGTAACCTGGCATTTGCAAATTACAGACTCCATAGCCATTTAACGCGGCTCTTCTGTGCACCGAAACAGGGTTTGTGACTAATTCCTGCTGCCAAGAAAATCCTGCCTGGTCGAAGTTTAACGCTCGGATGAACAGTTTCTCCTCAGCTGCCCTCAATCCAATGTTACAATAATGCTTTTTTCTTTTTTCCCTCCCCATTCTATCTCCCGTGTCCACACAAGTGCTACTGGAGATTCATTTCCACTGATGGATTGACTTTCAACTCGCCACCTTGGGTTTGTCATTCCTCTTCGGGAAAGCCTCAGGGCCCTGAGTCCCTTTGAGCTTTGTCCAGAGCAGTGAAATGATTCTGTACCGTGTGTCCATAAGAAGCGACCACTAAACAGATAGAGGCACAGTCAGAGTCGAGATAAATGTCTCTCTCGATTTTCTTCACTTTCAACTGAAATACAGGGTTTGTTCTGGTTTCTCAGTGGGGAAGAACCAAGCCCGGAGGTAGCAGCGACGGGAAACTTAGCATGGCTGCAGTGTACATCGTGTCACCAACAATCACCAGTCTGAAAGAGAGGATCAGCAACACTGTGGTAGTACCAATTTTAGATGTAACACTCACTTTAATTCACGATATTACAATTCAAAACTTTTCTACACGTACTGAAAATAGCTTCTTATAAGAAGCAAGATAACAAGGTGAGAAGGTGGATACATCTTTCGATTACTATCTTTTCAAGGGAATTGAAAAATAGATTGAGCCTGTGAAAAGACAGTACAACAGTAGTAAGAAGTTTACAGAAAAGATTGATAAGATAATCTGCAATGCGTTTTGTCAGTTATGCAAGTTTTGTGATATATGTAACTTATTTGTTCAACACACTGTTTAAACATCAGGTGAAAAGCCCATCAAGTTCTACAGCAACCCAATTTTGATTGGTTCAAGTCACAGCTTTATCTATTATAATATGAAATTTACACACAAAGAAACTCACTGCACTCAAGTACATACTGTAGAGAGAACATTGAGATCCTTTCTCAAAGTTATGGGACATTGAGCTCATCAACATTGTAAGCTCCAAATCTGTTTCAGAGTGATTAACTCGTCAGACAGAATGCACTGTCTGTGCAAAACAATTAAAAATGAGACCCCTAAAAAAAAAAAAAAAAGGCAAGCAAATTTAAATTAATTTAACGTTATTCTAAGGTTTAAATCACATGACTGATGAGACCTTCCCACCTGCCTGTTTTTATATATCGGAAGTCATTAAAAAAGCCATTGCTCTCAGTTTCTCTTCAAAACAGGAAATTCCACTGTTTTCCCAATTAGCTTTCCAATGTTGTGAAAAATGACAAACAAAACAGATGTTTTAATGATATTTTTCAGAGGACGTAATTCCAGGTGTGTCTTATCCGAGTGTACTGTGAAATGCAGCAACTTCATTTTGTTAGAATCTTTGTATGAAAAACTCCAAAAGTAGCAATACTTTCAACAGACTAGACATTTTGTCTGTTGAAGCAGCAACGAAGAACCAGCAATATGTAAACCCCATCAAAGCACCAAAAGATGAAACTGCAAATGTTTAAGGTGCACATGCCAAGTGTCTTTGTAGAAACATTGAGTCCAACTGCCTGTCCTTTGCAGTCATTTTTTTTCTCTCATTTCTTCTCCAAATGTTGTAGCACATTGACAAAATAGCTTCAGCTTACCCTGCTCATTTTGTCGTCTCGGTCCATCTCTTCAAACTCATGAAAAGAAAAGTTCCTCTTGTATTCCCCCACAACATCAATCCAAAAACATACTTCATGAGGGCTATAGCCATAATAACTCCAGCAATAATAATGCAGTGTGAAATCTTTAAGTGTAAGTATGGTCATATCCTTCATAATCTTAATACACTCCTCAGTTTCTAATTAATTAGTGGCTGTGCTGAAACCTTCTTTTACAACGTTATTGATCAAAGTGTAGAATGAACTGCTTTCAGCCACAATGATGAAAAGCCTATTTTTTTCCCCTGTTCCACCTTCCTGCATTGTAGTCATCAATACCTGTATTATATATTGATTCATGAAAACACTTGTTATATTAATGGTGTAGGTAGTATTTTATAAGATTAGTTGAGACTAAATGCCTATGTTGTATAATTGGATATTAGATTATAGGAGTACACAGTACAACCACAAAATAATAATTTTTATATAATTTTTTTGATTTGCTTAGAAAAATGGTAACAATCTGTCGCTTGCATTTGGTTTTGAAACAGTGCATCACAATATTACAAAGCCGAAAATAATTTTCTCAGCTTTGAGATCAGCAAAAAGTACCTCTTTCTTAGGTGTTCCACAGGGTTCGATCTATAGGCCAATCCAATTCACTTTTCCGGCCTATATCCTAATGCAAATTTCCACTTTGTCGCTGAGGATGCAGTTTCTGGCACCAGCACCAACAATCAATCCATTTCTGGGAGCATTTAATACAGGCGAGCATGCTATAATGTTACAGAGACTTTTAAATAAACCCCTCACCAGAAAAGACTTCAGGAAAGTCATAACCTCTTGGTTCTTTAGAGTGTATAATAATGTTCATGTCAACGGTGTACATAAAGTTTCAGATACAAATGTTGACGATACAGTTTTGTATGATATTACAGTTCATTCACTACTCATTGTGATACAATTGCTCGGTAAGCTTGAAATGGAATTAACTACTGATTTAGTAATAATTTTAACAGACAACATACAAACAAGCTTATGTTCTTTATTTCCTTTATTTTTTACTGCATTGAATTTAGCAAATGATGCAAAGCAATTTTTTTTCAGATAAAAACCTCGTTCTGATTATTTCTTCTTTAATTTATTCCGCCTGTTGAGCTTGTTTTATGTGATGAGCGCCTCGGCAAGGACACAGTTGCAATAGAGATTCTTAATCTCAATGGGAACTTGGTCAAATACTTTTTAAACAAAAACAAATTTAAATGTTTTTTTTTTTTAAAGACAAATTTCAAACTGTGTTTTCTTTGAGAAGTTTGCTTATCCATTAAAATGTTGTCCCTGTAGCTTAAGATATGTAGTGGTTATGATATTTGCTTCAGTTGGCATTCAAATGCCTCACAGCTCTTTGATTCCTTGTTGCTATGAATGATCGAAAGCTGAGTAACTCTCATCTGAAAACCCATTAAGATCCACTTTTTTTCAATAAAATGCATCAAGTCTAATTCCATCTGAATGCTTATAAAGCTTAAAAGAAGACTTGCCCGATGCTTGCCAGTGAGCTAAATTTCTCAACCCATTATCCCCAAATGTCAGCGGCCATCACTTGTGAAGGGAAGAGGAGGTGTGTGCTGGTTCATGACAGTGTCAAGACAGCTGAGAAAGCATGACTGAGGATGATCAAACTCTCTCAGTTAACACCCATATGGAGAGCTTTATGATCTAAACAGACCTCGCTATTGGATTAAATGCATGAAAAGTCATCAATACAATATTCCTTGTTTTAAGTTTGAAAATTATACTTTCAGGAAGCCGATTGGAAGAATTAACTTACTGGCCTATAGAGAACAATGCTATTATTGGCATTCACGCACTGCATTAAGGAGAACAAAGGTTAACTTCAGATGGCAAAAGTCAACATGCTTAACTGCCTAATTAGTCGAATACTGTATATCATCTAAGCTGCTGTTGTAATGATGAAATTATTATTCTATCCACTCAGAGAACATACCACATCATCTGTGGGTGAGATAATTGCCTTGCCCAGCCCGACAGCCTACTTATGGCCAGCGTATGTAAGAGGAAAGCTGAATGAAGCATAATGATCAAATATCCCTCAAGACCTTTCACCTGTCAAGCATTATTTGTCGAGCTGTCCTTTCCATTCGAGTGGTAAATGCACATGGTTCAACCTGATGTGATAGTTAGAGAACGGGTCCCCGGAGAAGAGGGGGGCGACAACGCAGCTGATATGAAAACCTCAATGCTGTGTGTGAACTTGTGCCCGTGGAAAATAAAATGCGTCAGATCAAATTGGTATCGTATGAAATCTCTGCAAAAATGAGAAAGGTATATTATGATGGCCAGAGGGCCTTCTGCTCCCATTCCCCTAGTATCACACGCACCACAGACCCATTGAATTAAAATTCAATAAGATCGAGGCTGTTTCCCAAACCGTTTTGCACCAGTGAACTGTGATATCACTCCTATTCTCCAATCAAATTCTGCTGCCGCTCTCTTGCTGCTATTTCAGCCAATCAAAACAGGTGAAAATTAATTTCTTGATTTCCAATGTGACGCTCTCATAACTGATTAATGCTTCAAATCCTGTAGAATATTATCCTTTTCAATGGGGAAAAAAAATCTACACTTCAAAACAGCATATATTTTACAGTGATTCAGCATGAAAGCATGTACTGAACATCCCATTAAATAAACAACATGGTAGAGGTATGGGCAGGGTAGAGCCTTTCGATTCCATGAGCTTTGTATTCCAGCTCTTCTCCCGGTCTTTAGCCCACACTCGCATAATTTCAAATGGGATGCAGTGAATGACTTTGTTCCAGGCTCTCATTATGCAGGCAGCAGAGATATGCTCTCTTTGTCCCGTGAAAACTATTAGATTAATTAATGGGTGAACATATTTCCCTCTTCCCTCCATCCTCGCAATCAGCTTTCTAGGTCCATTCTCTGCTCAGTGAACTGATTCATTCTATCATGACAAGCCTTTATTCCTCCCCACAGTTTTTTTCTTTTTTCCTTTTTTTTTAACGAAATAAGACCTGCAGCTAATTCTGATCGAGTTGATAGATTTGTACAATTCAAATGCTGACAGCTTAATGACCGGGAGCTACAATC